>OU383776.1:73807941-74076719 GCA_910950805.1 Acrocephalus scirpaceus scirpaceus
ATCCTGTAGAAAAGTCTGGTAGCTCTCATCCTCTGCAAATCCAGTGGGGAAAGGCTCCTATACTGTCCCAAATCTCAGATTATATCCAGGTGGGAATGCTTGGCTCCTCCCCCTGGGCGGAGCATCTCACAATGGGATGATATCATTCTCTGAGTCATGCAGTGGGTCCTTGATGGCCCATTAAACAGAGATAGCTCCCAGAGGGAGTTATCTATGAGTCATGCAGCAAGGCATTGATGGGCCCATTAATAGAAGATAAGAGAAACACTGCCCCACCTGGTTTCAACAGCTCATGAAGATGGGGATAGAATATATACTTTGGGCACATCTTACATTGTAACCTAGGACACTCATGCATGAATGGGAAAAAGTCACTTCAAAACACTGTTATTTTCCCCTCTCCAGGGCCTGGTAGAATGTTGGGGGCAGCCCACCTCACCAGGAAAGCAGGTGGTGGTGAGGGACAGAGGTATGTGTTGGGACAGCCCTGCAGCAGCCTATGCAGTTGGGGAGAGCTAGCCAAGGAGGGGGGAGCCCTCCTGGTGAGCCAAGAAAGAGCCAACCACCCTGAACTGGGAGCTGAACCTCCAAAGACGAACTGGACCTGCCCTCACCACCTCCATTACAGCAGGCTGCCAGGAGCACCCCTGAGACAAGAAGACATCACCACTTCTGTCACAAAAGCAAGTAAACCCCATCAAATATTCCCTCAGTTATTTGTACCCTGTTACTACCCTGTGTCTCCGGGGCACAGGAACCAGGGGTACAGTGGTGATGGGGTTTTGGCAGTGGGGCCAGGGAGCAGTGCTGTGACTGTGCAGGAGGGACCCCATGACTGCACCCGAGAGGTCGGCATTGCCACTGGTGAAGCTGCACCTTGAGTGCTGGGTCCAGTTCTCGGCCCCTCAGCTCAGAAAGGACACTGAGGTACTGGACTGGATCCAGAGAAGAGCAACAGAACTGGGTGAAGCATCTGGAGCACAAGTCTGATGAGGAGCTCTCGAGGGAGCTGAGGGTGTTTGGCCTGGAGAAAAGGACACTCAGGGAAGACCTTTATCCCTCTGTACAACTCTCCGACAGGAGGCTGTAGCCAGGTGGGTGTCGGGTTCTTCTCCCGGGAAACCAGCAACAGGACAAGGGGATAAGGTCTTAGCTGTGCCAGGGGAGGTTTAGGTTGAACCTTAGAAAGAATTTCTTCACAGAAAAGGTAATTTAGACATTGAAACAGGCAGCCCAGGGAGGTGGTGGAGTCACCGTGCCTGGAGGTTTTTAAGGAAAGACTGAACGTGACACTCAGTGCCTTGGTCTGGTTGACAAGGTGGTGTTGGGCCATAGGTTGGACTCGATGACCTCAGAGGCCTTTTCCAATATATTTGTTGTTGATTCTGTGACAGCGCGGGGGGGCCGGGGGTTTCCGCTGTCCCTCCCTCCGCAGTGTCCTGGCCCGCCCGAGGAGGCGGGTGCCGTGACGCCAGGGCCGTGCGGCGGCTCCGCCCCGCGAGGCCGGAGCCAAGACGGAAGCAGCCGCCACACAGCAGCCGCTGCTTGCAGCCGGAGCCCGACATGGCGCTCTGAGCCAGCCCCGGCCGCGCCGAGAGCCGCCATCCCGGGGGGCCCCGAGCAGCCGCCCCCGCGCCGGGACCGGAGAGCGGGGCATGGGCAGGGCCGCTGCGGGGAGCCCGGCGGGCAGGGGACAGCGGCGCTAGCGACCCCCGCCCGCCCCTCGCACAGCGCAGGCCCGCGGCCGTGAGGTGAGGAGCCAGCGGCGGGCTGGGGCCGGCGGGCTGGGGCGGGCGGGCAGGGCGGGGAGGGAAGGAGGGAGCGCGGCCCGCACTGAAGCCGCCGCCTCCCCGCCGCTTTGTCCTTCCAGGCCCCGCCGCCGCCGTCCAGAAGAAAGAGGCCGAGATCGGGGAGCAGCGGGCGCCCGCCCGGCCGCCGCAGCCCGCCATGGCCCACTCGCCCGTGGCGGTGCAAGTGCCTGGCATGCAGGTGAGCTCCACACCGGGCCCAAAATGGAGGCGACGGGCCCGGCCCCGGAAGCGGCGCTTGCGGCCCGCACCGGGCGGAGCCGCCGCTGGGGCGCGGGGGGCCGCGGGTGGGCCGCGTTCGGGCTGGGGAGAGGCCGAGCCGGCCGCCTCGCCGGGGGAGCGAGGGAGGCAGGGAAGGAAGCAAGGGCTGCTCCGAGGTAATGGGAGACTTCGGGAGCCGTATACCTGCACCCCGGCGGGGGAGAAGGGATTCCTCTCCCTGCCCCCTTTGTTCAGGGGTGGCCGCGCCGCATCCAAGAGCACGTAAGAGCCTCTAAAACTGATTAAAGGCGAAGTGAAGTTATCGCAGGGTGTGTGGGTGCGCTGTAAATGACATACCAGGCGCTGTGGCAGGCGGACCTGCTGCAGGACTTCCTCACCACCTTGGCGCTGGGCCTGTAGTGCAGCTTCCCGGAGGACCTTGGGATTCATGGAAAGGTGGTATCTGCCAGGTCTGGTGGGGACAGAGCACTTGGGAACATAGTTTGTCAGAAACCTGCACCTCTCCTCGCCTGGGAGTGAGGCCTAGTGTCGTTTTTGCATGTTTGTGTTATCTGCTTAGAAAACAAACAAGTTGGTATATTACTGACTTTCATAGGAAAGGTGGAATACCTCTGACTCTTCATTCTTACTCCACTGGACAATCTAATACAAATTTGGCCAGAGATCTTTATCAATGTAAAGTAGTTGAGAACCCAGCTCATTTCAGTGTTGATTTTTGCTTGTCAGACACTGGCAGCCCAGTCAGTGTTTTGAGCATTCTTTTAACTTCTGGGATAGTCGTACCTGTATAACATCAGAGATTTTTTTCACTTCAGATAGTATAGAAACATTTATGATACATCTGTGTATGTGAGAGATACAGTAGAGAGTTCAGGAGGCTTCAGAACAGAAAGTTAGTATATCTCTTGGTCAGGTAACTTTATGATTTCTAGAAAGTGTAGAATTGATGTACAAACAGTATTTATATATTAATTTATGCCAGTTACAGTGCTGTGGTTTATTTTACCTTTCTCATTTCTAATAATTTCTAGGCTTTCTAAAATCTGTTAAATTATGGTCATTCACTGACTTTTTGTTTCTATAAGAGGACACAAGCCACATCTCAGCCTGCTTGTTCCATTGTGTCAGAGTAACTGTTGCATTAGAACATTCTAAAGAAATTTTGTGATAAAAGAGTTAAAGGCTTTAATCTGAGCTTTATTTACACCCTCTGGGCTTTCTAGTGTGTTTGTATTTGGGAAATTTCTGTTTCAACATTCTAGTTTGTCAATTTCCTATTTTTATATCTGCTTAATGCATTGCTTTCCTATTTTCCATAATTGCCATCACAAAAGGGCCTTGAAGTTATTTAAGGTTCTGCTTTTCCATTGTTATACCAATAAACTTTATCCTAATAGCATCCTTATCCCCACTAGTATTGTTATTAGTGTAACCCACAGCCCTTAACATATATCAGTATGTTAAAAACATTTTTTAAATTATTAGATAAATCTAGATGCATAGAATTAAAACACAGTTTTTTCCTTGATTATCTTTTTTTTTTTTAATGAAGATGATTACACAATTCCTGAAACCCTCAGAATACAAATAAATAGAATTTGGTGTGATGTTAATCTGCTCATCCTTCTTTTAGAAGAGTCATAATACAGTGTTTTAATTAAAAAAAAAAACTAAAATCAACACAACAACTGCATGGCAGTCTGAGGTAGAAGAGCTGTTTCCTTTGGGTTTTTTTAACACGTTTGGACTATTCAGTCAGAATCATCTAAGTGGTGGTAAAAGCATGCTTGCTTCTGCTCAGTGTTAAAGTAAGTGCGTGGTGATTGATTGAAGAAGGAATAATCGGGTTCTTCTGTGATGCAAGATGTAATAGTTATGTTAAAACTATCACTGTGGGAAAGTGTAATGTCAAACCTCTTGTTCTGTAATCTGTTGAGGGAAGGTTTTATTGAATATAACAGTTGGAAACTGAATTTGTCAGAGAATGTCACAAGCTTTAAGTTTTCAGCTTGTCATCTTATGCTTTCCCTTATATTTGATTATACAAAAAATATCAAGAAAAATCCAGAAATAAACATGTTATGTAATTCACATACTCCAAAAGCAAGGCTTAAGACAGTTTATCACCAAAGTATATCAGAAATTTTTTTGACTCTTAAAATTTATCTTATGAAGAGTCAGGTCCCCTTTAAAAAAACCTCAAACATGGAAGATTACAGACAATCACACAGAGTTATTTTGGTGGACTTGGAGTCTGACTTTAGTCCCCTGGCAGCAATGGCAGACCCAGAGGTAGTATTATCTGCTGCCCTTATGAGTAGTTACAGAGACATTTGTTTATGTAGTGGTTACATTCTGTTTAACCTGTCTTGTGTCCCTAACAAACCCAAATTTTATACCTAACAATTCTTGTCTCTGCAAACAACTTCCTAAACACATTCATTTTCCTTGCTCCTTTGGAAAGGCTCCACGTGATGCAGTTGTACAATGTTAACTTAGCCAGCTGCTGAACTTCTAAGCCCATTCAGTAAAATCAAAATATTCAGTGTATATATAAAATGAGTGCCCTGAAGCTGAACATGATACCCCAAATTACGGCATTTTACACAGAATCCAAGGTGAGATGGAAAATGGAAAGGATGGTGAGCACAGTTAAGGTGTCCTGGTTACAGGAAGCACAGTTTGCAGTGAGCTTGATTGTCCAGTTTGAGGTTTTATTCAGTAATGTCACAGTAACTTTGTTCCTTGGGATAAAAATATTCAAACTAGTTCTTAGTATGGAATGCTTTGAGATCTCACACTGAGAAACTTGTTCAGCAGCACTGTCTTCAAGGAATCCATCTGAACACCTCCAGAACATTTCTGGATACAGCTTGCAAGAGAGATGATGTTGCCTGTGTCTTTACCAGTCCAGGTGCTGAAAACAGCTGGAGTGAAGGTGTTGGACCCCTTATTATTAGTCCTAAGTGCTTTTGTATTGCCCAACAGACAGAGTACATAGTTCAAAAGGTTGTTTGTTTCAAGTGATTGGAACATTTTGAGGATGTCAGTCATTTGAGATTGATGTGTTTCTGATGAACTTATGTTCTTGGAAGCATCTCACACAATGCTCCAAAACTCTTTACAAATAAGAGGTTGGAAACTGTTCACTTGCAACTGAGTAACAATTAACCTTTCTAAGGTGGACAGGGAGGCTACTTTTCAATATGTCAGCATTTAAATTTTCTAAACTAGTCTGTAAACTTGATGGAGCATTACTCAAGTAATAAATGCCTTTTTTAGCTGGTAGAGTTTTAATGTATAAACTTACCCTTTTCCTATTCTAATTTGTCATGCAAAACCTTAAGTCTGTGAAATACTAATTTATTAACTGATGGAAATATTGATTCTTCTCATTTGTATTTTTTGTTAGTATGTGTGTCTTAGGAACCTGGTTTGGGGCTTTATGTCCCGTTATCTCTGCTATCTCATCTAAACACTTTGTTTCCTTTCTCATGGCTTTGTTGATATCTCCTGATCCTGTATGACAGTAGTTTTGAGCACAGCCAGAAAGGTTGTTTAGAACTGTTCTCCATCTGTTTTTGTTGGCATTCAGACTATCTTGCAATAAAGAACCTAACTTGCTCTAAAAGTAGAGCAGCCAGGAGCATATGACCTGTCAGACAGTGTACTCTGATTCACAATTGAAGGATTGCATGATTAAATGAAAACTTGGATGTCAAGGTGAGCTTTGCTCTCTGTGCTGCCAGTTAACAGTGTAGGGAGCTGCTCACTGAAGCCTGAGCCTGGCAGCTGGAGAGTCCCTCCCTGCAGGCTGCTCAGGGGCAGATTAGTTAATGCCTAGTTGGATGGGTAGAGAAAGATGAGAGGTAGTGTTTAATTTTGTAAGTGATCCTTTTCATAGCCCTAGAAAAAACCCACATTTTCTCTTAACTTAGTGCACATCTAGAAATGTGTGGCACCTTAAACTAGTCTGGAAGTGTGTCAGATTTCTAGTAAACCTTATGCACTGAAGTTAAAAGAATATGGCTTCTGTTAAGAGCAACCAGTCTGTTACTGTAAAATACTTAAATGTTTAGAAAGTGCATGTTAGAGGAACTTAAACCTTTGAAGAAAGATCCATTCAAGGTTCTTTTAATTTATTCCTCTCCTAGGAACTGAGCTGTATCCAGATGCTTCTACAGCGGATTTGAAAAGGCTTTAAACTTTTACTATTTAGAAACATGTCTTACTTAAGGGAAACTGGAAAATCTAGCACTTGCAGGACACCAGGAGACTTCCACAGTGCCTAGAAAACTGATGTCTTATGATTAGGTTGATGTGGACTGTGGTGGTTTTTCCAGTTTCAGTTCCTTGATTGGTACTTTGAGCCACAGTGCAGGTAGACTGCAGGAAGACAGTATTTTAAGCCTTATGGGGAGAATAAGCCTCTTTTCTGCTTGAAGCAGATCTGCTTTAAAATATTTGTGGAATTCAACTCTGCAGTTGTTCCTTTCTGGGTTGTGCAGGACCTACAAGCTCTATTGTATCTAATAGTAGATTGCTAAATCAGCTCAGGCTTTATTAGCTGAACTTGGTTCTTCCCTCTTATGCCTCGTGGTAAGTTACTCTGGTGACAAGAAAAGTAGGGCTCAGTCATCCTTGTACTGTCTTACTAGTGTAAAAGGAGTAGAGTAGACAAAGCTCTGAAAAGTATTTGGTACATGGGAGCTGTGCAGGTATAATCACCTGGAATTCAGCAGATGCTTTTATCAGGGTTAAAGGAAAAAGTCCAGTCCTGTAGTAGTATTTTCTGTGCATATTTTACAGTTTTATAGACACATTAAGTGCTTTGACTTTGAATTCTGAGGCAAATCAGCTGAAGCTGGAGAGAGCACATAAACCAATTAATCTCTGTGATGTTCTGTACCATCATACACTGTCAGTTTTGAGCAGAGAATAATATTCCCCTAAGGGTAAAAACATTACATCTGAAAACAGTGTTCTAACTTTTAAAAGTATATAATTGTTATTTTATTCTGATTTTAACATAGAATATATTTGCACTGGCTGTTTTTGAACTCCAGTATCTCAGCTTTACAAGTCCTGATGAAAGTTTTGTCTTGCTTTTCTCCTTTTTCTCCAAAAGGAGAATGTATAGCAAGCAATAGCTCAGTAATATATTGCAATTTTTTATTTAGGTACTTATTTTGAGGGGAGGAATGTTTCTTTATATATAGAAACTCAGTGGTACACCAGGAAGCGTATATGACTGAGTGTGCCTCTGCAACAGCATTTGTCTTATGAGACCTGTGAAATGTATTAGTGAAGATAGACAAGAGTAGTAGCCTCAGTTTTCAGTCATCTCTAAAAGTGAAAGGCTGAATTTTAGAACCAGTAGTAAAAGTACCACTTGTTTTCTCTTCAGATTTAGAAGTCATGATATTTGGAAAATTATAAGAGACTATTGTTTTGTCTTTCATTTATTCTTAGGGACTGAATTTAATAATTGTCAGAAGGGTTCAGAAATGGGGTTTGGGAAGATGAGGTTGGAGATGAACAGTACAAAGTTGGCTTTGAAATGCTTCTGTGACAAATATTTTTTTTCATGCTGTATTGTCTGCTTGTATGTTGTCCTTGAAGAAATAGAGTTGGTGAGGTATCTATCACATCAGGAGTCACTGTTCCAAATCCTGCTATTTCTTTCTTACAATAATTGGAAATAAAATTCTTTCCTAATACTGCCTCACCAGTATTTACTCTATTTAGAGAACTGTCATTTGTTCTTTAAATTTAAACTTCTTGCAGTTCTTCTGGAACATGTCTGTTCTGCTGATTAGATGAGGATCACTGAGTACACTCCTTAGATCTGAAAGGAGAAGCTTAAATCTCCTGGGAAGGGTGCCCACCTGGTAATATTCACTGAAATCTCTGACAGAGGATTGCTAGCCAAATAGATTTGGCAAAAAGAACTGAATCAGAGAAACTATTAATACAGGTACTGACAAGGTAGCAGTAGTTTTCTGGTCTCATTCTTCCTCATTTTGTGCATGTGTTTTTGCAGAGATGGGCTATATTGATTAGGTCCATAGCTCAGGAAAGAGCATGGCTTCAATTTAGTTCCTTCTTCATAAGGAAAACTGAAGAATTGCACAGAACTGCAGTTTTTGGAAGTGTGTAGCCAAGTTTGTGTTGCTGAAGTCTGGATTTGAATGGTCTTGATTGAGGCTGCATATCTTGTTGCAATACGACACGAAATGTACACGCACTCACGCTGAGATGTCCAAGGCAAAAAGGGGGAGTTTATTTACCAGACCTCGACATTTATAGAATTTTAAAAGTGATCATGGATTGGAGGATGAAATCCACCTCTCCAACCACACTGGTCAAATCAACAGTCCATCAATTCTCCTCCTCCAGAAAGGAATGCAAAACAATGATTATTTACATGAAAAGTGCATGAGAAACTTCATTACAAAAATGTAAACATCAGAAGGCTTAGAAGAACTTTAGAAGAACAGGGCGACAATATCTGAAAAAGTTTTGTGACAAGGTTTGTCATGGTTCTGCATGAATTCTCACTGCATCAGTGAAGGAAAAAAAGGAATGAGAAATGTGCAGAAATCTGCAGGTTTCACACTTGAGCCTTGGAAGGGGGAGTCTGAGAGCCCAGAGTGGCTTCACTGTTTACATGAACCAGAATTCAAGAACCATGTGTTCAGTCCTGGAGAATTTTTTTTTCCCGTTTCCTCCTGCTCACTAGTCTTTTGCAGGCTTTCCTCTCAACTGGGTACTGTTATATGTTTTGAATATCTGAATAATGTTGACTGGGTGAGGATCAGTGTGTCTATGCTTTGCTAGATGTCAAGTTGTGTTTCAGTGGAGGCTTCTGTGTTGGGAGCTGAATGCAGAATAATAAAAACAGTGTACCAGCTTGAAGTGACCATGAGTGTTGTAGCATGCCTAAATGTAAAACACTGAGTAAAAAAGATTGAATTTCTACTGATGTAGATCAGTTAAAAACAAAGAATTATGAGGGGAGCAAAATGTTCTTGCTGTTGATCTCTCACCTAGGAAGGTATCATCTGGCAGCTGGTCATAGCAAGAACATTTTTACATTCCTGTACAGCTTTATTCTAGCCTAGTTGGCAAGAAGAATCCGATTCTTTTTTTTTTTTTCTCCAGAGTGTTTCTTTTCCTCCCCTCCCCCTTCCCCTTGCCTTTTATGTAATGAGATGCTTTGCCATGCTATGAATGAGCTGCAAATTAACTGAAAAAGGAGTTTCCTGAAATGGGCAGGTTGGTTCTGGCAGCAGAGGTTTCTTTCTTTGTAGCTCGTTTTGGAGTTGTATTTCTGGTTTTTCATTGTGTGTTTTTTGTAGCTTCAGGTCCAGTATCATCGATATGATCAAGGGCCAGTGTTCAAGAAGAAAGTACAGCTTTCAAGCTTGTGGTCCTCTAGCCTTGGGGAGAGGACAGAAACGTAGGATTCTAGTAGACTGGTATTTGCCTGCCTTTCTCCAAATGGTCCCTCCCCAAATTAAAGGAATGGTGATACCCTCTAAGTATGGGGTCCCACTTAGGGTTCATTGTAGGCAATCACTATGCCTGGAGACTTATCTGTGGTATCTAAACTTGTGGCCTGCTCTTTAACCCACTCACACTGTGGTTTGGAGCCATCCTTTTCAACTAGCATGTTTGTGCCTCACTTTAGTTTTGTTTGGCCTAAAAATAAGTAATGACTTCAGTGGAGAGATTTAGCAAAAGTACTAACATGTGTCATACTTGAGGTCTTTTTACTACTTTTTAGTTTATGAATTGGCAAGTTAAAAACCTGGATTTTGTTGTTATTTGTGATCTAGCTGGCTTGTAGTATAATTCTAATCTTATTTACAGGAGGAAAATCTGTGTATCAAGTCCTAACTTACACAGAAGAAATGCTAAAATGGCTTCTAGAGTGAGAAGGCCTGTCAAATTTATGTAGCAGTTGCCACTTAGCTGTATTTAAATATTAGGGAAATGGTTGAAATGCTGTAATGATATAGGTTATTGCTGGCAGAGTTCTGACATGGTTATTCCTTTAAATGGGTGTGGCAAGAATAAAAAAAATTGTATACTGATAAGCAGGCTGGTGCTGAAAGGAAAGGCACACTGCTAAGTAGGCTGCAGCCCATAAATGATTATTTTTCCATATTCATATTAGATGTGGCATTTGAAATCTCTCTGCAGAGTACGTTTTTCAAAGCAATTCTTAAAATGAAGAGGTTACAAGTGTTCTTTAGCAATGAAAAATTGCAGTAGTCCTTTATGTTCTGATTTCTGATTAAGGTTAGTTCATTGAGGTGGGTTAGTTACTCATTCAGCAGTCACTTGTCCTGCACTGTTCAACAGAGAAGATGAAACTTGTTGTGAAAGATCAGTTTGTTGAACTCTTAATAAATGCAGAACAGAGTTAGTTGAAACACTGGGACACCAGAACCTGTTGATGTCTTGAACTGATTTCTATCTCCATTTCAGGATGTCTGTGCTTCTAGCTAGAAAACATTCAGCCACTCACATTTTTTTCAAATCATAATAAAGACTCAGTCATGTAATTTGTGTCTCCCCCCCGCCTTAATTTCTCTGATTTTTTTAGTAGGTTGTGCTCCTCAGAGATGTCAACAGACTGGAGATTATGCAGCTGTATGCAGTGGTTTGAGGATGTTTTAAAAATATACTAGGTAGTTAAAAGGTATTGATACATAGAAGCCAAGTGGGGCTCCATTTGAACTGTAGGATGTGCAGGATACCAGTTGTAGAGAAACTCACTGTCATGGGAAATTTCTCTTTGTTTCCTTTCCTCAGTGCAGAGTACTCTTTATAAATAATTGGTCTACATTTTTTTAATTGCCTTGTGTCAAAGAGCTAATCTTTGGGACATATGGTCTTTTTTTGTGCTTATTTATGCTTTTTCCTAAGCTGCTTTATGTTGTGTGAAAGAAAAGCTAAGAACAGAGCAAATGACTTCAGTGGTTTCCATTTTCAGCATAACGTACAATTGACAGCTCGCATCTGCCACAGGTCAGAGATGGTTGGAATATAAAGGTAATTCTTTCCTTAAAAATCTGACAATAGGTGGATTTGAATGCTGATTTTAGAGTTTTGATAGTCATAAATTTTCAAGCAGCTCACCTTATGGCTAACTTGATGAAAACAAAGCCACATACATTTTTTTGCTTGCTGTTTTTGCTTTTATATGAAGTTCCCTAGGTTCTCACTAAAAATGGCAATGAGCCTTGGCCTTGTCAGATAAGAGAGATGTTTCATAAAGGGTGTAACAGAGGTCAGGTCCCATTTAAGGACAGCAAAACCCAGATCTAGTTCTTACTACCCACTGAGTAGAAAAACTTGTAGATAATGTAAAAGTTTGTTAAAATCAATTTGTTGTTATAATAATTTTCTCTGCATATGTATCATACAGTTCCAGTAAATATAATCAAATCCTGATGTCTTAGTCTTGAACGGGACTGCAGGGCAGCATCAGAGTTTATTTACTTGCCAAAATAGCTGAAAACAAGTGTGTATGTGTTCAAGATGGAGAAAAAGAGGTATCTATAGGTTCCACCCTTGTCTTGAATGTCAGCAAGTTCATTTTTCTTATTCTTTGCAAGTAATAATGGATCTGCACCTGTGCCTTCATTAACTTCACACTATTTAAATTTTTATGTATACACACACACGCCTATGGCACTTTTTCTGTGAGTAACTTTCCTTATGCAGGTAAAATATGAAAATATATATAATTTATGTGAATAAATATTGTTACACGAATTAATATGCATGGTGTATAATTAGTGTGTGTGTGTGTATATATATATAATATCTGAAACTACATGCAGATAGTGTATGGGAAGAGATAAATAATGTATCTGTTGATTAAGACATTACTCTAAAGAAGTACTGTAGCCTATCAGGTTTGTCAATCTTACTCCCTCTTAATTTTATTTTTGGGGGGTCTGAACAGAAGAAAAATTTAAGAGGTACTTTATTATCTGAGAATAGGTAAATGCCTGCAAATGGAATTGCTTGAAATTACAGTCTTTTAAACACAGGTAATTCTGATAGCTTCCGAAGATACCATGACCTGTTAGACTGCCATAGTAGTGGTTGCTTGAAAAACATGAGTAAACACTCTATGGTCTTCTCTTACCAAACTTCTATAAAATCCTTTGAACTAATTATTATATCTTTATTTAATGTATATTTGAGTAATGTAGGTGTAAGTGTAGATGAGCTGCTCTGTAGCAGTGCTACAATTCTAAGGGAACTTCTGTTCCAGATAAAGCCTTGGAGATGCTTGAAAGTCCTCATAGTGTAACAGCATTTCTCGGTCAAGTTTTAGAAATACTGTTAAGACAAAAGGGTGTGTGTTCTCACACTGGCAGACTACTTTAAAAGAAATCTCACAAGACTGTTAAAATAGTTGCTTTAGGAATCCTAGAAGATGTTAGGTGCTTGATTTTGTTAGAATCAAAGCATTAGTTCAGTCTCTGTCCAAGATTATTTGAAGTTTTGTTTTGTCATTTAATTGTATTCTGTACCTTTGAATGAAATTCATTAATGAGCATTTTCAGAAGACCTGTTTCTGTAAAAGAGCTGTCCTGCACCGACAGATCCGGACACAGCCTGACATACTGTTTCTTCTAATTTGATCTATGTTATTAAATTTCTGTATAATCTTGGAAGTTGCATATTCAGTATGTTTTAAGTTTGTTTTAAAGGAAGAATTCAGAATTTGAAGAACAGGTACATGACAGGGTCAAAGGTGAAAAGGTGAGTCACCAAGTCAGTCTTGTAGCAGAACACAGGCAGGACATTACTTCAGAAACGTGTGTTTATTGGAATCAAAGGAAAGAGGTTATATAAGCCAGATTGGCAGAATGCTTGACACAACAACTAGAAAAAATTACGTTTTAAAAAAAAAAGTATGTTGGCAAAAATGATGCTATAGTGGTTTTTATTTGGGGCTTCTGAGCAGGTGGTCAGACTGGATGACCTCCTGAGGTCTTTTTGGAGCCAGATTGTGTGATTTTCTGTGTGCGCATACAGATGTGTATAAACATATACAGTGATGGCACAAGGTTCAATAAGAGAGGAGGAGAGATTTCCTGAAGGCCCCAGGCTGTGTGGTTGTGCTGGGCTGGTGAAATTATGTACTTGGAAGCAGTGCAGAGGGCTTATGTTGTCACGCTCATGCTGGTGCTCTTAGTCACACTGGCGGGACTGGAGCTGGAATGTGCATGTGCCTGTGCTTGTCGTACTTGTTGCTGCTTTTGTCTGTGGAACTGGGCTTAGGGAGGGAAAGAGCAAGACATTCTCTGCCTGATTTGTCCACTTATAGGTATTATCTTTGGAGAGGTGATGATGGAGTCCATATACTGTCTATTGTGTTGTTACCATCTGCTGCCCAACAGACATGACTCCCCATGGAAACCAGTATTTAAAAAAAAGAATACCAAGCTGTTCATGCAGGCGTCTTTCAAAGCTTTTTTCAATTTCAGCGAAAGATCTGTGAAACAACAAGGAATAACAATGGGTGTTTTTGCTCAGGAGTGTTAATAGTGTTAAAAATCTTAATTTCTACCATATTAGAAGTTTAGCTGGCAGCTGTGTTGCAGAAATTTACTGGTATGTATTGAGGATGTGTATACACACATACATTTCTATTTATATAAAACATATCTCCATCCTTTTCTATACATTTGTTTACCAAGCAGTCTTTTAAAGTTTTGTTTTCGTTAGTTAAAGAAAAACATTCCTGTAGAACAGTAGGCTGAAAGACAAGGAAATTAAGAAAGGTAAAAGCAAATCTGTTTCAAAATGCAGCCTTTGTTCTCAGGCCATGTTTTAAGTTATGTAGTGTTACAAGTTTGAAGTCTTTCCAAAGGACATTATCTCAATATTAGCTGTAGTTGGTCGGAAATATTTGTCTTTATCCTGGAGTGTCCTACAGTCCCTTGTCAGCCTCGGTGAGTAACAGAAGCTGTAAAGCTGACTTTGCTTGCTGTGAGAGGATTTTCTGAGAATAGAAAGATGTGACTGTTTCCTCAAGTAGTCCCGCACAGTTTGTTCTCTGATGCCCCTCTGTTCCACCTCCTCCTCCCAGGGATATACATGGAGTTCTGCAGCATTGGAAAGTCCAGCCATGACTGATCTCTCCCTTTACTCCAGCACTCACACACAATGGCATCAGGAGTTGTTGGAAGATAAAACGGCCTTTAAAGCTCTGATTCACCTGAAGTAGCTTGGGGGAGAGAATTTGTAGGCCTGATTTGTTCTGTTGATGGTGGTTAAGTGGGTGTATAGGATGGAGTGATGTGCTTTTCTACTGAGGAGCCCAGAGGAGTTTTCTGCTTAAGGTTTCTCCCCCAGCAAAATCCAAGTGTTGCCCTTTGAGGTGATCAGACATTTGTGAAAGGCTGGATTAGCTGAGTATGTCTGTGATTAAATTGCTTTTCTTTTATCTGACTGGAAGTGTTTAACAGGTTTAATCTCAAATCAACAATACCTATTAGTATGAATGACTCCTGAAATCCCAGATTCCAAGTATGTCTTGAATTGAAGCTAGTTTTTGTGAAGATGAGTATTTAAACATCAATAAAAAGTTTTGCCAGTCATCTTTCTTGTTTATTGGAAGTGTGTGTCTCTATTGTAAATTGAGAACTATCAGTTAATTATTCCTTATTCTAACTAATGCAGTTGAGAAACCATTCCTGGCTAGAGGACAGTTTCCCATCTTACCTGGCAGCAGGGAAAGGCTGGGTGGCAGTCGCTGCTGCTTTTGCCACACCTGTCCCTACAATAATTTTTTGGAGCACCCCTGGAAATAGATTTTAAATTCAGATTTAAAAAAAAAAAAAAGTTTTTTAGTCTTAGTGATAAAATGATGGCAGGAGCTGATGCAGTAGTGTACGGCAATGTGTCTGTCTTTGAACAGTCTGAAGATTTACTGGTGTTCTGGGACCATTTTAACTAAAAACTTTAAGCACCTGAAGCCTTTAGTCATTTTCTTTCCTAATATAATGATATTAATTCTCCCAGGTTTCAGACCAAATAGGTCCTCTTTTTTTTTTATTTTCTTTGGTTGTGTATTTGTTCATCTTTTAGGTCTTTCACTGTCTCTATCAGCAGAAGAAAATACAAGTTTTTTGCTTAACTATTTCTAGGAATTGTTTATAATGGAGCAGAGTAGCAATGACCTCATTACAAAGGGGAAACTCCTCATTCCTGTTGTAATGTGCTGATCAGGAGCAGCAGTGTGTCTTGTCTGTTTGCAAAATCTAGAAATCTTACCTCCACAGATCACTAAGAATCTGCTGTACTAATTCATGTTCCCTTCTCTTGTGATAGCAAAAATAACAGCTTAGTGAAATGGGAGCGGAAAGAACTCCACAACTAATAACAGTTGTTAGAGCGGTATGTATTTAATCGGCACCAAGATGCGTGGGGAATAACTTCACCAAAGACGCATGCCCACCCGGCGATCTTTCCCCTAATTATTCCCTAGTGTCATGGGTTTAAGTCGCTGGCCTGATGCCAGTGCACCCATGAGAATATAGTTCTTTAAATAATGCTGTGAGACAGACTGGGAATAAAGCAGAGCAGGCTCCAACTTACAAATAGGAAGAAAACTTTATTAACTTACACTATATAGGAAAAAGAAACAGAAAGAAACAAAATCAAAAGTAAAAAAAGAACCTCCTAAACCACTCCTCCTCCCCTCACCAAAATTCCTACCAAAACTTTCTGAGACGAAACCTGGAACCCCCAGCTTAAAATATTCAGGGAGAGGAGTCTTCCTTGTGCCCTATAGGAACTCCCACAAGAAACACAGTCTCTTGTGGCCTGCACTCTTCACAAATGACCCACCCCATACAGAGGAAATGTGCATTTGAGAAGTCCTCCTTCCAATGGACGGTGCTCTCACCACCACCCATGGACTAGAAACTGCTTGTAGGGTTCTTTTTTAAGGATGCTTTGGGACACAAGTCCCCCCCATTTCTCCCTTGGGGCAAAGGGTTTTGAGAACAGAAGCCTCTTCTGAGGGCACCACCACACCCTCTCAATCTTCTGTTCACTCACTCTGGCACTGGCATTTTCACTGCACAGTGCCCAACCTTGCATCCCCCTAAACACAGTTTCCATATGTTACAGGAGCATTAATGCAGTCTCTATGGCCACTATAAGGAAAGTCCGGCCAAAAGCCACTCCATCATTTCTTCTTCTTATCTTCTGCTGGCATCACAAGTCCCAGGCTCTTTCTCCCATCACTTACAGAAGCCACAGCTGATGAATCTTCTGATAAAGCAGCGCTGGTCCAACACTCCGGGCGGGGGGGCTCGGCACCAAAGACATCCCAGGTGTTAGATCTTCCACCCCTCCATTCTCAGTCAGCCTGGTGGGATAGACAGTTCTCTTTCCCTCCCTGCTCTGGAGGAGGGGGGCCCAGCTAAGGCCAGAGCTCACAGGCAGCTGTGCTGGCCCAGATCCAACAGCAGCAAAGCCCACAGACAGCTGTGCCAGCAAGCCGGCATAACTGCTGTCCAGGCTTACCTCCCCCAGGCACAGGCCGCATGGCAGGCCTCGGCCTTGGTCAGGGGAGGCCTCCCCTCCCCCTCCACAGCCAGGAGGAGGAGGGGAACCTGTCTGCTTTCTCTGGAGGCCGGAAGACAAAGAGGGCTACTCCACCCCTTTCACAGCCTGAAATGTGTTCACAGAGATGAAATGACCTTTCATTGGTTCACAGGGTGCCAACCTCTGAACCAACACTCTCATTTCCTAGGGCGGGTCAAACCAGGACACCTAGGGTCTTACATATGCATAACATTGCACAATTTGCCTCATACATATTCATTCCCTGGCCCCGCCCATCCTCGTCTCGTATGGTAATTAACTCCACGCCCATCTGGGCATGCTCAGTTTGTTGTGGTGGTCTTCTGGGGTCTCAGAGGATGAAGGAAACAGAGTCTTCTTCGATGAACTCTTCACCTTTATCTCTTCTGTGTGGCTTCTGGCCCTTTTTGGCATCTTTTCAAGGGGATACTCAGTTTATGCTGGCTAAGAGTCTGTGTTCTCTCTCTTTATCTGCATTTTTAGCCTTGTTGTCCCAGGGTGTTTAGGTTAGTTCTTCTCATTATCACCGAGAAGCCTCAGATGCTTTTAGTGTTTTAAAATATGCAAAAGGTTAACAGACACAGCATTCGGTATTCACTAAATGCCTTCTAAAATGTGATTTAATATATGTTCTAAAGCACTATTTGAAATACATTCTAACATACAGTGCATGTTTTAAGTTTACTATAAAGGATCAGCTAGAATTCTCAAATCTGTCTCAGTATATATGAGCAGTGAACTGATTCAGCTGAAAATAAACCTGGCAAATCATATGGTTAATGCTTAGCTAAATCAGTTTCCTGATTCATTTCATCATATTGTGGAATAAATTCTGGTTCTGGTCAAAGGGAAGAAGCAACAGTAGGGACCCACATGTAAGAAAATGGGACTGTCCATTTTGGACTAGCTTAAAGTACTAATGTATTTTTTTTTCCCAGTAAAAATTTTCTCATGAATTTGCAAGAACACCAATGTAAAGTTCTTTTCTGGAGTTTCATGTTGATACTTGAGTATTTGGTTGTGTAGGGTAATCTGTGCTTTTGGTTAAATGTCTGCTTTCGCCAAACCTGCCGCTTCTTTCACTGGTTCTGGCTTTTGGAATGTGAGAAAGATGCAGAGCAAAGCATTTCTTCCATATTTTCAAAACTTTTTACTGAATTAGAGGGTTTTTCTAGGCAGGGATGTTTCTTTATTCAGCACTGATTTGTGCAGTCAGTTGCCCAGTTCTGATAGCAGTAAGGCGTTTAATTTTGTTGATCTGCAAAGCACGGGCTGTTCTGTTCTTTTGGTGTGTCTGTCTGACCTCTTGTTTTAGGTTGCAATATGTAACCAAAAATGTGTATTTTATTTTCCATCTGTTGAAACCGGTTGGGGAAGTGTTTTTTCTTTATCTCTTGTGTAACCCATTCCTCATAACTCCAGGGGAGAGGGGGCAGATGCCTTCTGCTAATGGGCCCTGTTAAAACCAGGTGGAGCAATGTTCCTTATCTCTTCCACGACCCATCCTCCCTCTGGGGGGGTATCATCTGTTAATGGGCCATTAAGGCTCACCACATGACTGATACAATTACATCATCCCATTGTGAGATGCTCCACACAGTGGGAGGAGCCAACTGTTCCTAGACCTAGATAAAAACTGAGAGTCAGAAACACCAGAGCAGCCTGGTTTTTCCACTGGATTTTCCCAGAGGAAGACTGGACCCTTCTACAGGATCATCTCTACTCCAACAGAAGCACATCTGTTACTCCAGGAGGATTTATTTGGACTGCTTCCAACACTCTGACCAACAGGGTGTCAGGTCGTATTCTGAATCTGTCTGGGTTTTCTAGGATTTTTGTTTGTTTGTTTGCTTGTTTATTTTGTACTACTACATTTGTATTTTTAATACTCCTAGTAAAGAACTGTTATTCCTATTCCCATATCTTTGCCTGAAAGCTCCTAATTGCAAAATTATAATAATTTGGAGGGGGGGGTTTACATTCTCCATTCCAAGGGAAGCCCCAGCTTTCCCTGGCAGACGCCTGTCTTTCCAAACCAAGCCACCTCTTCAAAACATTTCTCTGTAAATTTTTGTACTCTGGTCTGAAGTTCTGTGTTCTTAAACTGTGGAGTGTGTCATCCATGTCCTTCAAAAGCCAGTGCTCTGATGTTTGGATATGCAAGGTTCTTTAAGCAGCCACGTCATGCTTTATCTTGATGGGAAAATGAGAATTTGCTTCCTTTTTGTTGCCCTCCCGACTGCTTGAGTGAAACTAAGAAATTTAAAATGTTTTTATAACCAGTCTGGTGATTTTAAGAGTTGTTATTCAGCAGAGATTCCAAACCAGCAGTATCCTCAGCAGTGCTCTGCTCCCCTCTGTAAGACATGTGTAGTGATACCAGCCAGTTCCAATCAGTGCCGCAGGTTCAGTATGCCGTGACAGCTTCTTATTCCTTCTCTGAACACATCTCAGTCCCTTTGGCTCATCTTTCTGTCAGCACTTTTAACTGCCCTGAAGACACCTGGTCTTACCTGATCTCGGACTCAGGCAGTCGTGCCATCCTCTCTCAAGAACCCCTCGCTGTGTTAGGTGACAGGGTGCTGTGCCTGCCCCAGGCTCTTGGCCAGGTGGGAAGCATAGCCTTTTCTGCCTGGGTGATGTCATTGGTGGTCCTGTGCCGGTAATTGCATTCCCCAGTCTTCTGAATTACTGCACAGACAGGATTAATGTTAAGAACAGCTCTATTCTTTCGTTTTAAAGGGTTGTTATATGAGGAAGTGAAATGAGGTTTGTACCTGACTCCCTCCCTAGTAAGACTCACTTACCTTTGACAGAATTGCATAACTTATGTTCTGTAACTAATAACTTAATTAGAAGGTAGCGTGTAGGAAATAAATTTACCTGATGCAACCCTTCTCATCATGATAAATCTGGATGATGTGATTCTTGGGGAGTAATGAGGGCTAATAACTTGGAAGTAAATTAGGCAACTCATGTGTCTTTTTTACCTTCTTTTTTTTTCTTTTTCTAGAACCACAGAGCAGACCCAGAAGAACTATTCACAAAATTGGAACGCATTGGGAAAGGCTCCTTTGGTGAGGTCTTCAAAGGAATTGATAATCGGACACAGCAAGTGGTTGCCATAAAAATCATAGACCTTGAGGAAGCAGAAGATGAAATAGAAGATATACAGCAAGAGATAACTGTTTTAAGTCAGTGTGATAGTCCTTATGTAACAAAATACTATGGATCATATTTAAAGGTAATGTATAATATTGCACAAAGATTTGCTAGAATGCTGCTAGGAAAATAATCTAAAATTAAAGAAGATTTATCATGCCAACCTGGCATTTTTAGTAGGTTTTTATGTTTCTTTGAACAGAGTTTTTCACTTCATTTTTCTCTTTTTGCTGCTTGCTCTTTGGGGCTGGGATTTGCACAAAATGGCTACAGAATGAACAGAGTTGAATAAGGATTCTTTTTGCCATTGCTTTTGGACTTTGGGTTTCTCTCCTCCCTCCACAATCCCTAGCACAATTTTGTGGCCTTTCTGAGCAAGAGAAATATACCTTCATAGTTACAGAAACAAAAGCTGTTCCTGGTTTGGAAAGAAACCCTGCACCATGTAAAATGTGTTGGCAGTTATGCAGCTTAGTAGGCCTGAGACAAAGTAACACTGACATCAGCAGTTATGTAACCACTGTGTGAAATGTTATCTAAGGCATAATTTAACAAACAAACAAAAATGTAAACCTACAGAAAACCAAAATGTTGAGTAAAACTTTTCACTTTAACTAATGCTTAAATGTTTTGTGCTGCTGACATATTTTAGATGACTTTTAAAAAATCCCTGAAACCATTTAATGTAAGCTTAAGTTTTAGTGATAGTTCAAAGTATATTAAGTATCTGGGATGAGTTATTTGGTTGTATTTGGGTTTTTTGTTGATTTTGGTTTTTTTGCTTCAGTTTGGGAGGTTTTTCTGGTTGGTTTTGTTTTTTGGTGCTTGGTCTCCCTCTCAGCATTTCTGTTTTCTTAAGGTGTAGTGGGATTTTCTACATTTTAAATACATTTCTGATAAGTGTTCTCTGTGTCACACTTGTGCTGTATCTTTTAGTGATACGTAAAAGTATTTGCAGAATTTATTTTGTAATATTTGTAGATTTTGCTTTTTTCCATTTAAATTGCAAAAGTATTCAATCTTTTATATTTTAATACTAAGTGGGCAAGTTATTTTTCCAATATTTCCAGTATATTTAGTGTACTCCAAATACTAACTTCTCATTTTGGCTAATGTAAGACAGCTGTAGTGGCTTTGCTGTATACTGTGAGTTCTTCACACCCAAGTAAACCTACAAATTGCCATTGATAACCCATTTTTGCTTCTCTTTATTGGGCTCAATCAGTGGAATTTTTGTTTTGTTCGTGAATAAGTAATAAATGTCTGAGAATCAGGATTTACTTTCCACCATCACAGCATATTAGAACAAGCAGGTTCGTCTCAAGATAACTTTGAATTCAACTAGTTAGGTTCCCCTGGAGCAGTGCACAAATGGTACTGCAGATCCAGACATGATCGGTCTTTTTTACAGTCCTTTATTTTCTGTGATGAGCTAAGTCCTAAATTCTATTCTCCTGAATATCCATAATTTCAACTTTGTGCTGTAAAAGCCCAGTTGTTTGCCCTGAACTACAAACAGGTCAAAGTAAGTCCTGGAAAGTGTTTTTACTTGGAAGTGGTTTTGCTTGGAAAAGTGTTTTGTGAAATCTCAGAATTAAACAGTGATTGCAGCAGCTATAAATGGAGGAATTAAACTTTGGATGGGGATTTGTTTTGTTTGTTCTTTGTTTTCTCAGAGATGGGGAGTGGAAAAGGCTTTATAAGTTATGGATTGAATAGGGAAAGAAAATAGTCTTTTCATTATTTACAGCAATATAGGTATGGAAAGTAAAGTCTAGTTATTCTATTAGTGCTATACAACTATTAAATTCTACTTAGGGTTTTTTTTTTTTATTTTTAAACAATTCTTGGTAAATGTAGGATCATGTTAATGCTGCAGTACTCTCCTCACCACTATGTGAGTTCTTTCCATTTCTGTTCTAAATGGATAAATTCTGAAAGATTAATGCTGATCTCTTGTTTACTTTTCACATTTGTAAAGTTTTTGGGAAAGGAAAATTTCTGAGCATGGAGTTTGGGGAGGTGTTTGTGGAATTTTGGTTACTTTCCCATTCCTTTAAGAAATTCCTATAAACACAAAAAAACCCATAAAAAGTTGTTCACAGGAATGTTTTCCATCCCAGAGTAGCATAATTGGTAATTCTGCTGCTTGCTATTCCCCAAGTAAATGAATAAAAATGTCCAAAAATAAATGACTACCCTTAATTCTGTAATTAAAAATAAATAAAGCAACTTTCTAAGTAGTATATTCTATCTAAATTGTTCTTAGACTAGATTAATCCCTGGTTGCTAGTTCAAAATCTTTCAGCTTGAGACTCCTCAGGGGAAAGAGGGTATTGGCTTTGTTCAGTGTGCAAAGAATCTTTTATTCTGCCTTTTCATTTTAGTAATAGCAGGTATTTTGAGAGTCGTGTGTGTCTACTTTCATTTGTTTGTTTTTTTACTTAATTGGTCTAGCTGTTAACTTTTTGTTAGCTATTTCTTTGAGAGTGGCTCTCAGTCGAATTGTTAAGCTGTGTTGTACTTCATTCAGGATTTAGTTTTTCCATACACTGTATCTCTTTGAAACAATGAAATGGGTTCAGTCATGTACCAAATGACTGTATAATTAAAGGTTAAAGACTATTGAGGTTAAATTCTGAAAAATAAGACATCATATTTCTTACAAAGCCAAATCCTAGGCTGCAGAGATCAGAAACAGTTTGCCATGCATATAACGGGTGTGAAGTTCACATTCACAGTTGTCCCATGTGTTTATGCCTGGATACTTCAATTTATATATAAAAATCACTGAAAAATTCCTAGAAATACTTTTTAAGATAATGGTTAAAAAGAGTATAAGCATAAGGTAAATAGAAGGTATTTCACAATTTAAGATACTTTTTTTTTTCCTTTGCATCTTTATTGACAGGAAAACAAAACAGCTGAGCCAGTGTACTGTGTTTCAGATCATGCTTTATGGACTAGAAATAGTTTACTAAAGTGTATTAATCTTACATGTAGCTCTCTCTGAAGCTGTGGAAATGCCATTAGAAATGTTTGTAGTTTTACACTGTTCAAAGAGACTTAGTATTTTCCTGACTAAATACCAAAGCAAATCCTCAGTGCAAAGGCATTCAGGTTGCCTACAGCACTTACTGATATTTCTCTAGTTCAGAAATCTACATCTGTCTTAAATCTTTAAATTTTATAGTTTCTACTTTGAAGAAATCACAGCTGAGATGTGTTGGCTTCAAGTTTATCATGTAAGCCTCAGTTCATCCAATTGAACTGTAATGGAACATCTTCTGTTGTAACTCACTCTTTTTTAATCAATTTTAACTAAGCTTTGAGTAAGCAGATTGTTCTTGTCATCATTTTGTAGTTTTTGAGTTTTCCCTCCGGCAAGATAGTTGATAGCTAAAAGTTGTTACAACTAAAACATGGAAGAAGAGATGTAATTGTGAGGGAGTTCTAATTGCAAACATTTCAGATGAGAGATTTTATTTTTGTACCAATGATAAGGTCTGTTCTATATAATCTGTATCTTGACAGTTTCTTTGCACTTCAGGATGCAAAAGCAGCCTTGTGGTTGATGGAGATGGATTGGCCAAGTCCCAGGGAGCCTGGGCCTTGCCAGCTGCATGAAGGCACTTCCAGATGCCCCTGCTGCTGAAAGGCAGAAGGGAAGTGTGTCTTTAATTCAATTAGTTGACTTACTAACTTGTGACATTCTGCAGCCTAGCTGTTCATTAGCTACAGCTTGTATATCCAACTTGTAAATGTGATTTTAAAAGTATGGACAGTCCCTTAATAGTTTTCCTAGCAGTGCAATGTTACTTGTCTGTTATCAGGTATTTTAGTCTTGAAAAACCTTATCATTGGTACAAGATGGCAAGGTCTGCTTCCTTGAGGTTTGTGTGGTAAAGTTGATGCCGGTTTTCAGTTATTGTGACACAAAAAGGTACAAAAGCCCCATATCATGGTAATGTGGGCTATCTTGAAGTTCAAATGGGAGTTTCCCATTGAATTAACCTTAAAGCTTAGGTATTAGTAATTTTTTCCTAAATTTTCATTCAGTATCTGGCAAGATCAATAGTGTTTTCTAAACATACTGGTAGGTGATGTGCAAACATATATACAGTCAAAGAATGCACCTTAATAAACACATTTGTGTACAATAATAAAATGTTTTGCCTTTATATCATGGCTTTCACTAATGTGTGTAGAATCATATAAGCTTCAGCTGTATTGCAACTTTTGTGGCTGTAAGATAATTTAAGTCCTGATGGAGATATTTGTTGATACTTGTAGATATTTCATATTTGTAGAAGGTCAGGATCTAAATTTGTCTCCTCATCCCCTACTGCACTTGGATTGCAATTAACATATCAATAAATAAACCATTGGGTGTGGAGGGTCCCCTTGATAAGTTAGGTTAGATAGCTGACATGAGTGTTTTCCTCCACACTAATGGCTTGACAAAATGCATTACTCTTTACCAGTTCAGGCAAGAAAAAGATTAAAAGTATTAAAAGCTACCGTAGTTCTGGCATGTTCTGGTTACACAAATTTGGAAAGTGCCCTTGATGAAGTGCTTCAGCTGGACTTTCCAACAGTACCATAGAGATAAATCTCTTGATGACTAGAATTCCATGACTGTTTTCCTTATTTATGCCATTTAGACCAAGGTTTTCAGTATCTAGCCTTGTAACTATTACAGCCACCAGAGCTTGCTCTTTTCCTTTGCAATTAAAACAAACCTGAAGTTATTCTCAGCTTTTAATATTCAAATATGGAGAAATCCTACATTAACATCCAGAGACTTCCATCAGAAATGTGCAGCACTTTGTGCAGCAAAGCTTTGGGACAATCTAGAGATACCGGTTGTTCTGCCCTGTCTATTTATACTTGGCTGACAGAAAATAGCTAGGAAAAAGGTTGTTCATACCTGGCTAGAAAATATCCACACCTGTAGTGGCATGGAATGGATGGTGAGATGCTGCTACCCTCCCAAAAGCGTCTCTTCAGGAAGCCGCTCGGGTGGGCACACGAACAGTAACTCAAGTCCACACACATACACACACATCCCGTGGCTAGCTCAGCGAATGAAAGGCAGGAAGGGTCTTCTGTATAGAGTTCCAGCAGGGTTTATTGCAGCCACATGCCAAAGGGATCTAGGGACAAGAGACAAAGTTCAATGGAGTGTCCAGGGTTAAGTATGGGGTCAGGGGCCAATGATCTGAGGGCACAGGGGCAGTGCAAGGGCAGGGCAAAGGGCAACAACCAATAGGGAATATGAGGGTGGACAATCAGTGATACAAAAACCAATGGGGAAACAGGGAAAGGAGAACCCTCTAGAACTGGGACATATATGAACAATAGAGGTAGGCAAGGCCGACAGGCCAATTGGAAAAGTAAAACTGAGGTAGATTAACGTAGTGCTGCAGAGCACCATGGGGGAAGCCTTTTTCTCTCACCCTAAGTGATGAAGCATTCTCAAAGCCTGTGGTAGATTCCTCCAGGGCATTGCCCTGGAAGTTCCCCTGATAGGCTCAAGGGCTTCCACAACTCCCGTTTTGTTTTATTGAAAAGGCTTCCTCAATGGATTTCCACAAACACTTAACCAAACAGGGAAACATAAGTAGAACAATAAAAACTATGAAAGCAACCCACAGAATCCCTTTAACAAAAGATGAAACCTATCCTGTCAACCCCCATTGTCCAAAAAGTTCATTGACCCAGTCTGGGTTCTTTTCCACCTTCAAGTCTTTTACTTGCTCCCTCAGCTTCTGTATGTTTGAGCAGATAGATTCTGAGTGCAAAGAAAGGTTGAAGCAGCACATCCCTTCAAAGTCCTGGCAGCCATGTCCATGGGCAAGCAGTAAAAAGTCTATTGCCGCTCAGTTTTGCCGTGTTGTATGCCTGGTTGTCTCAGTGTCACTAAGCAGGTCACTGAGTGCAACGGAGGTAGCATTGGCCTGCTTACTAAGCCAACACCCCGCATGAGAAAGCTCACCAAGAGCCTTAGCTGCAGCCACCCAATGTAAAAACACTGAGACCGCAACTCTCTTTCCTTTATTCCAATTAGTAACTTGTCTGTTGCAATTTTCATCAAACTCAGTATATGTTCTCTTTTGGTGTGCCAATTTCCCTTTTTGTTTCCAATTTTGAAGTAAAGTTATGTTTGAGGTGAGAGTAGTAAGCTGGCCAAGGCTACAAGGACCTCCTTGGAGGTGTGAGGGGATCCCGGCCCATACCTGGTCTCCACAGATAAGAAACACCCCCTGGGGCAACACTTTGGGATGGAGTGAGGACGAAGAAAGTGTAAGACTGGGGTCTTACCAATTTGGAGGATTATAAATTTTGTTAATTGGTGTTACATCTTTTCTATAGGTGGACCTAATATGGTCATTTTCGGTCCAGTGCTGGCCAGATCGTTTATAATAAAATTGAACACAGTAATGAGCTTTGGAGGACCCCAACAAGTCCAATTCCTGGGGTTCCTCTGGTGTTTGTGGTAGGATCTTGGTCCACTCGTCCCAAGTGTCCACTGGGTTGGGTTTCTTACCCGCATATGGGTATTCATTTTCTGCCAAGGGAATCCCTATCAGGCATGTCGACAGCAGGTTATCCAGGCTGCCCATGGAGAGGCATAGGTTGTCCTGTTGTAATGTCTTTGCCAGTGTGACCCAGATGTTCTGATTGGGCTGAGGGATGATCCACACAACAGCTGATGGAAAGGTGAGGAGCATCCAGAGCGCTATGGTGAATAGTTGATGGTCTACTGCCACTGGGAGCATAATAAAGATTCAGGGAAGACGGGTTATTCTGTGGGATTAAAAAGAAAAACTTGCAACTGTGGAGATATATAACTTATAACCTTACCAACTCCTTATATCCTCCCATGACATTCCCCTTTTATATTTTGAGTTAAAGGAACAGGGAAAGAAAGAAGGGGTATTGGTGAGATCACTTAACAAATGACAACTGAACACGTAATATATCGTAAATCTGGTAAAAGTCCAAATATTGTGGAGCAATGTATTTATAATTTATCTGCAGTTGGCTTGGTGCGATGTTTCTTCTTCTTCCTTCTCCGCCAAGCTGCTTGTGTCTGGTCTGGTAGTTCCTCCTGTGGTTCAGCTGGAGTTTCTCTGGGTGCTACACCCGGCGGCATGACGTAGGGTTTGATGTTCTTGCCAGGAATCCACCTTGGGCCTGATCCTGTAGACATGCAAGCATACCCTCTCCCCCAGGTTTTTAATGGAAAGGAGCCCATTTGTTTGGATTTGGGTTCCTTGATCATCACAGGTGGTTTCTCTGAGAGCTGAGCTCTGCTAGTGTTTGAGAAGTGCCTGACTATGGGGGGATTTTGCTCCATAAATGAGATATTAACAAAATTGATGACATAAAGAGCCTTGCATAGTCTTTCTATACTCGATAGTGTTTCAACTCCCCCATGCTGCTGATCAAGGACTCTCCTGAGGGTGTGGTGAGTCCTCTCTACAATAGATTGTCCTGTTGGGAAGTGGGGTATGCCGGTGGTGTGTTTCATCCCCCATTGATTTAGGAACTGTTTGAATTTTTGGGAGGCGTAAGCAGGACCATTTTCTGTTTTGATGGCTTGGGGAATGCCCAGGGTGGAGAATGCTAGGAGGAAGTGCTGGATAACATCCTTGGCCTTTTCTCCTGCATGGGCCAAAGCGAAGACAGCCCCAGAGAACGTGTCAATAGATACATGAATATATTTAAATCTCCCAAAGGGAGCATAATGGGAAACATCCGTTTGCCACAGTTGTAAACTCTCGAGGCCCCAGGGATTAACCCCGGTCCTCATAGATGGCAAAGCAAAATCCTGGCAATTGGGGCAGGAGCCCACAATTGCTCTCACCTGTTCTCTTGTGATTTTAAACATATGAACAAGGGCTGGTACATTTTGGTGGAAAAACTGGTGGCTCAACTTTGCCTGATTAAAGATGTCTGGCAGGGTGGTCTGTACTGCCATGGCTAAAGCATCTGCCTTCCTGTTGCCCTCTGCAATTGGTCCTGGGAGGTTGGTGTGTGACCTCACATGCATGATGTGATATGGTTGCTCTCGGTGGGAGAGGAGCTATATTAATTTCGAGAGCAAGCTGTATAAATTTGGATTTGATGCCTCTTTTAATAAAGAATGTTCTGCTCTTTCAGCTATCCCAGCAACATAGACCAAATCAGTAACAAAATTCAAGGGTTGATTGAACTTCTCAAAGGCTCTGACAATAGCTGCTAATTCTGCAATTTGTGGGGATCCCTGAACAATCTGAACATCAGACTCCCACTCCTGAGTGTCAGGATTCTTCCAAGTCATAACTGACTTGTGGGATCCTCTGGAGCCATCAGTAAAAACAGTCAGTGCCTTTAAAGGAGTTTGACTCTTTAATGATTTTGGGACCAAATTAAAACATGCATTAAATAGTTTATGTTTTGGTAGGTGGAAAGAGATTTGACCTGGGTAGCTGTCAAGAGTGAATTGGAGGTGTTCATTGGTCTGGAGCAAAGCTTCCAGACTACCTAATGTCAATGGAAGGTAAATGCATGTGAATTCACACCCCACCAGGGTCCGGAGGCGTGCTCTGGCCTTTATGATGAGCTGAGCCATCAGCTCCTGGGGTGTTGTAATGGTCTTATTTGGTTGGTGCGATTGGAACACCCATTCTATGATTAAAAGCTGGTCCCTCAGAGTGGGGTCCCACTAGAAAATGAGCCCAAGAAACTTGGGTGACTTACCCAAGATGACAAATTGGAAAGGCAGGGTAGGATCAGCGCGGTGGGCTTGTCTCGTGGACAGTGCCTCCGACACCTTTTGGATCGCTACCTGGGCCTCCGGTGTGATGGTCTGTGGTGAGTTGAGGTCATCGCAGCCTCACAGGAGATTGAAAAGCAGCGGGAGGTCCTCGATTGTGATCCCCACCAGTGGACGAACTCAATTTATGCTGCCACACAGCTGGTGAAGGTCTCTCAGGGTCCTTGGGTTGTCCTTAATGGAGAGCTGCTGGGGTACGATAGTCCGTTCGCCAATCCAGAGTCCAAGGTAAGTTCACAGGCAGGTGCACTGAAGCTTCTCTGTAGCAATTTCAAATCCTGCTCCTTCGATAGCTTGAATAGTGTTTTTGAGGACAATCTCCAAATAATAGTCAGTCTCGGTGCATATTAAAATATTATCCATATAGTGAAAAATCGTGGCATCAGGGAATTTTTCTCAGATGGGCGAGAGAATGCGGGCAACAAACATTTGGCAAATAGATGGAGAATTTTTCATCCCTTGGGGGAGAACTTTCCATTGATACCTTTTTAGAGGGGCTTGTCTATTAACTGATGGGACAGAAAATGCAAATCGTGGGGCATCTCTGGGATGGAGAAGGATGTTAAAAAAGCAATCTTTAAATCAATAACTGCTAATTTCCAATCTCTTGGGAGCATTGAGGGTGAGTGTAGGCTGGGCTGCAGGGGGCCTATGTCCTCAATGACCTCATTGATCTTTCTGAGGTCTTGCAGGAGCCTCCACCTGTCTTTGCCTGGTTTACAAATGACAAAGACAGGGATGTTCCAAGGGCTAGTGGATGATACTATGTGGCCCTTGGACAACTGCTCCTGCACAAGGGACTTGAATGCCTTTAACTTTGTTTCTGAAAGGGGCCACTGATCCACCCACACTGGCTCTTCAGATTTCCATGTGAGTGGTAGGGTGGCACGCTCCACAGTGGCCCCAGCTAGAAATCCCATGGTGGTGAGGGGATTTCCAGCCTGGCTCCCCATTGGGACAATAGGTCCCTGCCCAATAAAGTAACGGGTGCCCTTACCACGAACGGTCTTACCGTGGCAACCTGACCCTCAGTACCCTCAATAAGGATTGTCTGTTTGCTCCGCATAGACGTGGCAGCTCCTCCAATCCTAGGGATGACTCCATTGGTTGGCACCAGTTCCCAGCCCTGTGGCCACTCGGAGCGAGCAATGATGGTCACATCTGCTCTGGATCTGCCACACCTGGAAGATAAACTTTGTCCCCTTTGTTAAACAAGCCACAATCTATAAGAGGTCTGTCCTGGCCCACAATCTCTGCCCAAAAACCACAGGATTTTCTGTCATAATGTCAGTCCAGGTGGGTTGGAGAAAAGCTTGGGCAATGGGTGTGTCCTTATGCAAAAACCAAGGTGGGTCCACACATATGACAGTCACAGTAATCTCATCCCTTGGTCCCACAGTTTGGATTTCCAGAAGTACCTGTAAGCTGTACGGTCCATTAATAGAGTCCCCTATGATTAAAATGTCCCTTTGTCCATCAGAAGGCCCAAATTTACCAGTTGGAATTTTGTAGACCGCCTCATTGTCAAATTGGATTGAAAGGGCACTTACCAGCATGCGTCATGTCCCTGCCTGAACCTGTTGGTAGGCCTCAAACAGTTGATGCTCCTTCTCATAGTAGGTGTCATCACAGATGATCTCTCAGTGCCTCGACTCTCCAAGATGGTGGGGAAAGAGGGACGGAATGGCCTGGCATTTGGTGTCATAGCACGAGGCTGTCCTGCACTCAGCCGGAACTTTCCCTGGTGCTGCTGGCAAGACGGACAATACTGGACCTGCTGGTGATATTGGAACTGGGGACAATGTTTAAAATGTTCCTTACAGTCTTGGCATGCAGTGGAGGGACAACCAGTGGAGGGGTGTTTCCGCAGAAAGTCTTTATTACATTCCACCTGGAGGTGGCCCAGTTCACCGCACTTTAAGCATCTCATATTTTTTTTATTCTGTGCCACAAAAGCTTCAGCCACTCCTTTACTGACCGCCAGGGCTACTGTGTGTTCCATAGCTGTCAGACGAGTACAGGCTTCCACCATCTGCTGTATGGTGGGTTCAGGGTCTAGAGGGAGCGCTCTTATAATTTTCTTGCATTTAGCATTGGCATTAGAAGCTGCTAGTTTGCTGAGCAGCTCCTCTCTAGCCTGTGGGCAGTCAATTTGCTTATCAATAGTGTCTCTGAGCCTGTCTATAAACTTTATAAATGTCTCATCAATGCCTTGGCAAATATCAGAAAAACTTTATTGTGGGGTGGTGCCATCTGGTGTTTGGAATAAAGTGTTTTGAGCAGCATTTTTAATGTCCTTCAGAACTGCCCTGGGGATATTTTGTTCCTGGTCTTGTGGCTTTTCGAAATCGCCCTCTCTGCTTAATTGTTCTAGTGTCATATGGGCCTGTCCATCCTCACTTCTGTAGTTTTTTAATAATACTTTTAGTTGTTTTTTCCAAATTGATTCCCACAGGAGGAGCTCTGTGGGTGAGAGGAGGAGGGACATAACATGTCAAAGGTCATGTGGCATGAGGACATGGGCCAAGAAAGTCACTTGTTAAAGATTTTTAAAATAGGATGATCTCCCATAATCTTTACATGTCTTGTATAATTCTTTAAGTTCCCCATATGGAATGGACTCCCACTTAGGGTTCCTTCCTCTTTTAAATATAACTGGGGCTGCTAGGATTTGCAGCTTTCCAGATATATCCCAATCACCCTCCCATGCTGCTTGCTTTTGTACCTCTGTCTCGTGATCCTCAGAATCACTATCCGAATCTGAGGAATCACTGCCCTCTTCCGGAGAGGAGGGAGATCTGCTGGCATGGGCACGAGAGCTCTAGCTGGCTCGCAAGGCCTGGTACTCGGGGCCTTTGGTATCCAAGATGGCTGCCTTCCAGTCAGCTTCACTTCCGGCTCCCATGCTGGAAGCATGGGAACTGGGAGTAGCCGGATCAGGGGAGGCAAGGCCTGTGCAAGGGAGGGGCTTCCCAATGGAAGGGGAGGGTCCCGATGTGGGGGCAGTTCTCAATGGAGGGGTGGAGCACGTCACAGGGGAGGAGCCCGACGGAAGAGCGGGAGAGGGGAAGGGTGGAAGAGGATCACAGGTGCCATTTTGTGTTGTGGCAGCAGGAAAATTTGGCACCAAACCACTCAAAATGGTGGATCTGCCCATGAGATGGCACCATTTTGAGCTGTAGAACTCAATGAAGGGACTGGGTAACTGGGCATAGGAAAGAGGGTCAGGTTAGAACTTGGGCTGGCATGATCAGTGCCAACCTGAGAAGGGGACAGAGGATGAGAAATGGCAGAAGGCAGGTTAGCACTCCTGCATCTTCAGGCGGTTTCCATCTCCAGACCTCTCCTGAGGGAATGAGGGAACAGGAACACGATAACTGGGGTAATAACTGAGGTACCAAACTTTTAACATTCCCCAAACTCTCCCCAAACCCTCAGTCACTTCATAAATAGAACGAAAAATCGGATAAAACTTTCCAACCCAAAAATCCCACTCAGTTTGTAAAACATATAACTTTTTCCCAACTTTGTCCCAAAACTCAACCAACAAAACCGATTCCCACGTAATAGCCATAAAATACTTAAAAACCCAGTGAACAAAATCCTTTAAATCCCATTTAGGAAACTTAACACTGTTTTTAAACTTGGAGATAAACTTCCCGCTGCTGGGTGGTGAATTTCACTCCCATCTCGCTCTTTCTCCCTCTCACAAGATTAGAACGTGAAAATAAAATAAAAATGTGACCTTCACCACAACACACTCACCACTCTGGTGGGTCAACAGAAAAATCTCGTGGGGGTTTTGCTGACACAACTGATCCTCGATGTCCTCTGCACTCGAGAGGGTAGCTGGTCGCCCCTTCAGGAATTTCCCTAGAAAATTGGGCTTTTCCCTCTGGGAACTGGAACACCTGAATGCAGCTTTTGTCCAGTGGCAGCAGCCACTGGAGATGCTTTCACGGGGTCCACAGAAGGCCCCATGTTCGAGTGCCAGTTTGTAGCGGCATGGAATGGATGGTGAGATGCTGCTACCCTCCCAAAAGCGTCTCTTCAGGAAGCCGCTCGGGTGGGCACACGAACAGTAACTCAAGTCCACACACATACACACACATCCCATGGCTAGCTCAGCGAATGAAAGGCAGGAAGGGTCTTCTGTATAGAGTTCCAGCAGGGTTTATTGCAGCCACATGCCAAAGGGATCTAGGGACAAGAGACAAAGTTCAATGGAGTGTCCAGGGTTAAGTATGGGGTCAGGGGCCAATGATCTGAGGGCACAGGGGCAGTGCAAGGGCAGGGCAAAGGGCAACAACCAATAGGGAATATGAGGGTGGACAATCAGTGATACAAAAACCAATGGGGAAACAGGGAAAGGAGAACCCTCTAGAACTGGGACATATATGAACAATAGAGGTAGGCAAGGCCGACAGGCCAATTGGAAAAGTAAAACTGAGGTAGATTAACGTAGTGCTGCAGAGCACCATGGGGGAAGCCTTTTTCTCTCACCCTAAGTGATGAAGCATTCTCAAAGCCTGTGGTAGATTCCTCCAGGGCATTGCCCTGGAAGTTCCCCTGATAGGCTCAAGAGCTTCCACACACACCTAATTACAGTGGATAGTAGCAATTTCTTTGAGACATTGTTTGAGAAACAGTACGTACTCATTTTCACTATGTACTGTTTTCAAGTAATAGTCAAATCCTCCAAACATGTCTGGTAACCACAATGTTTGCCTTGAACAGGAGTGCCTTGCAGGTCTTCTGAGCTGACAAAGTTGGGCTTTATAAAACCTGCTAAAATTAGCCAGCCCTTCCCTGTTGAGGTCATAATATTGGAATAGACTCGTAAAATGTGTGGTTTTTAAATTCAGTATAAATCTAATAGAGCACACTTTGTTAGGATGATTGGATGTGGTGCTTTCAGAAACTGCACCTTTATTTGCTTGCTGAGTTTTCTTTAGATTTTCATCCCTGGGCAGGCCATAGGGTGGGAAAGTATACTGTGGAGAATGCAAGAGGCTTTAAAGAGTACTCCTGCCCTAAGCTTGTGGTCTGTAATGAGGAACTAGCACTGGTAAATATTTGCTGGAAACTTATACAGTGTGTGTGGTACTTCACCAGCTGTGGTTCAGTTGAGTATTTTTAATAACTGGGTTTTCTTTTAAATAAATATATTTATTCACGGAATTTTCTAGAGTAGTACCACATAGATTCATATTTGAGTTTTGTCTTTTGAGGGGACTCTGGCAAGGAAGTAGTCTGTAGATTTGCTACCAAGTGTTTCCAGTTTTGTTTCTATGAACCAGCCACCTTTTGCAGTGACAAGCCGAGGACAAAGTCAGCACCTAGAAATCAGTGTTAGAATAATTTGTCAGTTCTAGAGGTTGAGACATCTCCACAGAGGAAGTGCAGAAACTCACATATTCTCAAGGTCCATTTTAAATAATGATTTGTATTTAATTAAAACTTAAGCCACCCCCAATCACTTTTTTCCCTCTAAGTTCCGGTCGTTTAAGTGAAATAATTTTAGATACTATTTAGCAGAAATTGGTTAGTAGTGATGGTGTTTTTTCATTGCTTTTTTAAATACAGAAGTCAAACTTATTAATTAATATTTTAGACTTCAGAGAAACTGTATGATCATTCTACAAGAAATAATTGCATACAACTAGGTGATTACCGAGACTCTCTATTTGCCTTTTCCTAAGAGTGTGCTGATAGTCTATTGAAATATATATAAATTTTTTATGGCAGCCTTGGACTTTTGACAACTCATGCCTTCCTATACAGGGCACAAAACTATGGATAATAATGGAATACTTGGGTGGAGGGTCAGCTTTGGATCTTGTAAGTATATGATTTTTTTTGCATTATAAGTATCAGTGAACTTTATTTCATTGTGTTTTTATATCACTTTATAAAAATAAGTACCTGGAGGCAACTGATATTACATCACTGCTGTGTGGTAATGCTCCAAAAAGTGTGAATTTGAATGGTAGTTCTGTCACATTGAATTCATGGTAATTTTTCTTTTACTCTTTGTCTCTAAGCGTTAGGAAGCATCCATTTCAGTCAAATGAAGCAATGGGGGTGTTTTTTTAGTTTGAGAAGTCCTTTTCTTGCTGTATGTTTGGTGGGGTTTGGGGTCCTCTGTCCACCGCTTCCCACCTCCTCCAAGTAGAATTCATTACACTTCAGTAAAAAATGTTTCCTTTAGGTTTGGATCTCAGAAATGAATGAGGAGTGTGTCCACAGACAGTTAATTTTAACTGGTTAAAAGGTGTTGGGTTTTCCATGTTCAGGTATTTTCAGTTAAGCATGAAAGTGCCTTTTACTTCAGATAGTGTGATATTCATGGAGGGTGTAGCCTGGAGAATGCACAAGCACAGTCCACTGAGTGTGGATGTGGTTTCCTGATGGTTTCAGTGCAGCTCTGCCTCAGCTGCAACACTATAGACCCACCCTTTCCTGTAAGATAATATAGCTCAGTCTTTGTGTGATTCTGAAGGGAAAATATCATGTCTTCACTATTACAGAATGGTAATAATTATGTATTCACTAACAGGGGTCCTGTCTGTGAGAGTTGAAATATGTGCTTGACTTCACAAATCTTTTTAAACTTCTTTATGAAATTACATCACATCAACTCATCAAAAGCATAGTAATTAGGTGTAGCATGTGATAGTTTGTAGCTCTAGAACAAACTAGTTTGTAGCTCTCTCCCTTTTGAGAAAGGGGCTGTGAGGTACTCTAACACTTGAGTAATTGATTGTATTCTGTGGAGTATCAGAAATAGGGAAGTAGCTTTTACTAGTGCCAATTTAAATCATTGAACCTGTAGAAGAATAAAATTTTAGAAGAATAAAGTTTAAGTTTTGCCTCATTTGCCTCACCATAATTTCATGGTGTTCACTTTTTTGGTGCTGTGTTGTTGGTATTTTTTTGATCACTCACCTTAATTTCTTTTGTTTTATTTGCATAGCTTTCTAATGTGCAAACTTTACACTTAATCCATTAGCAGCTTTATAGTAGCATATTATGTTCTTGATACAAAAACAAGCATGGAATCAAAAAGGCTGGGACAAGTAAAAACTGAATCATTAAATTTTAAACCCACAGTTAAAAGATTAATCTATTTTGAATTTGGTTTTCTTAATTTACTTAATCTAAATTGCAAAATTCAGTCTGCTGTGTTTGCTGCCTGTAGGGAAATACAACTTTGTGGAAAGTTAGTTGTTGTTTTTCTTGTGCTTTGCGTGCTGAGGGGAGCACAGGCAGTGTAAGTTTGAGGAGTAACAGCATTTTCAGTGTATTGGCAGTAGAGGAGATGTGAAGGTGATCATTCCAGTGGCACCTATTTCAATTAGAATTTTGACATATTGCATTGAATATTTCATTAATTTTGTTAGTTCTTTACTTTAAAAAAATGTTTCAAGTTTAAGATTTAATTTAATCAAAGCAAGGCAAAAATTAGATACAAGACTAAAATTATTTTAACTTGTCTTTTTTCCGAAGCTGCGTGCTGGCCCATTTGATGAGTTCCAGATTGCTACTATGCTAAAGGAAATCTTGAAAGGTCTTGACTATCTACACTCAGAGAAGAAAATTCACAGGGATATAAAAGGTGTGCAACATTTCAAATGTTACTTTATTAAAGCCTTTAAAAACCATAAAACAGTATTCTAATTAGTTATGTTATTTCCCCTTGGCAGCTGCCAATGTCTTGTTATCAGAACAAGGTGATGTTAAGCTTGCTGATTTTGGAGTTGCTGGGCAGCTAACAGACACACAAATTAAGAGAAATACCTTTGTTGGAACCCCATTTTGGATGGCCCCTGAAGTTATTCAGCAGTCAGCATATGATTCAAAAGTAAGTATGAGAGTAGAACTTTTTTTTTTTCTATCTGATTATCTGACAGCATTTATTTTGATTTTTTGATTTTAGCTCTATCAGTATGGGGAGAAAAAAAGTAGATTTGAAATTACAGAGTTTCAAATAATAAAATTAAAAGTAAGATTAAATTGGTTTTATACAGTAGTTACATGTCATTGTACTCAGGTGCAAAGTCACCAAGTAAAATGGTGATGTCATGTCTCTTCCAGAGCAACTCCCTGAATGTGGAGTGGTTGGTTGATTTGGTTTCAATTCAATGTTTTGCATTTAATTCAAACAGTAATAAAGTACTTACAAAGTAAAATGCCACCAGAACATGGCAGTTTATTTAAAGCCAAGATGGTGGCCAAAATGTTAATTTCTTCTCACATTTTTATACACAGCTCTGGGTGTAATTTCTCAAATGGTATTTCTGAGGATCCATGTAATGCTGAAAATTTTTGCACAGGTCTTGAGAAGGTAAAAAGTAACTTGGTGGCTGTGGCTTAGTAGCATTATGGTACCTTGTGCCTTTTTTTGTCATGAGAGCTCTCGATGGATGACTAATTGCAAAGGAGAGTTTCCCTATGTGAACTAGCAGTAGAAAAGCAGAGTTCTTCCATGTTTTTGTGAGAGTTGAGAACTGGTGCTAGAAATGACAATAAGGAGGGAACAGTCCCCTCTTCTGTGTGTAAAATCACAAGATGTCCTAGAGCGTGTGGTTGGTGAAACAGCAGCGTGTCTCAGTCTGGCATTGGACTTTCCACACTCTGTAGATAAAACCTTAAAATAGGATCAAGAAAATAAAAATCTTGATATGTGTGAAGTAATACTGTACTTATGTGATGTGCATATAAAGAAAAAACTGTTGGATATCTGAAGTGTCCTGAAAACATTCACACTCCGGGAGACTTTCCCAGGATCAGTCAGACTTTTACGGAATTTGTGTACTTGTCACAAGGGTTCTTGCTGATAAAAAAATTGGAATTCTGTTTAGGATTTCAGTGGTTCTGCTGTAATGTGTTCCCTAGAGCATTTTGGAAAAGCTCTCTACCCTGCTTTAAAAATGTGTGTTGGCCAGTCAGATTGGGAATAATTCTTCTGCTTGCCCTGTGTATAGATCAGCTTTACCACCCCTTCATTTACATTTCCCCAGCAACCTAATCTTTTGCCTTCCATATCTCCTCAGTGTGTTGCAAGAGCAATGTCTTCCCCCTTTTTTTCCATGCCAGTAGGCTGGTGGGAGAGCACAGAAGATACAAGCCTTTTATAGGAGAGATGAAGGATTTGGCTAGGATACACTTCAATTTCTAGACTAATAGTGATGACTATTTTGGTATCTGGACTGAATTTTAATCTTTCTTCCTCTCTCTCTAATCCAAAAGGCTGGAAAATAAACTAGAAATTCATACATTTTAGTAGTGCCAGAGATTTGTAAGCCCCATCTCTTCTTTCAAATAATTTTGCTCCAATACACAGTTGTTGGTTATGGTATTTCAGTTATAAACAGTGAGTTAGTTTAATTTTTTGCTATAAAGTACAGCTATTTTAGGTCTTGTTAAAAAAAAAGGGAATATTGGAGAGATGCAAATTGTAATCCTTGTTTACTCTATGGGCAGTTTTGGTTCATGGTTCTGTGCCAAGTGTAGTTGACTATTGCCAAACACTTTTTTATTGAGAAACACCTTTAATGATCTAAGTAGCTATTGTAGCTCATCTAAAAAGATGCAAGTAATAATATATTTCACTTGGGAAAAAAATCAAAATCAGAAAAGAATTTTAGAATACTAGTATTTTATATATGATATCAAAATATACTATGTTTTGATACAAAGGCAGAATTTTTTATATAATGCTTGCTTTTAGCTAAAATAAATTGTACTTCATTATTTTTTTGTGACTTACACTGTGAACTTGGTGCTTCAAGGGGTGTTTCAAGTCTTAACTAGTTGCCAATAATTCTCCAGCTAAATTCGTTGAGCAATCTGTTAGGAAAGAAATTAAGTGATCCCCTGCTGGATTTGATTCAGCTTTCTGCCTTGTTCCTTTAGAGTGAGCTGTCAAACAAGGTTGGATACCTAAACAAACTCTGAATTAGACATAGGAAATTTGTGGCAATTTGTCATTAACATGTGGAAAAAATCAAAGGGAGATCAATATTTCTGAAGCTTTTCCAAAAGCATGTAAATTTAGGTGTCCATTTAACTTGCTGGCAGTGATAGAACACCAACTGCAACAAAAATGATTATCCAGATGTTTGTCATTAAAAACTGATTAAGCCAGCCAGGTCTTTGTGAGTCAGGTGTTCTTGAAGTGTTAGAAAGGAATGTTTGCATTATCTACTTAGGCCAACACTAATTTTATTATATAAATGCATTATATGTGAAGATTTCAGTTATTGAATGAATGCAGTCATGACAGCCCATAATTTTGTTCTAACAGTCCCTTTTCCCTCTCTCAGGCTGACATATGGTCACTGGGCATCACTGCAATTGAACTGGCCAAAGGGGAGCCTCCCAACTCGGATATGCATCCAATGAGAGTTCTGTTCCTCATTCCAAAAAACAATCCTCCCACTTTATTAGGAGACTTCAGTAAACCTTTTAAAGAATTCATTGATGCCTGTCTGAATAAGGACTCAACATTTGTGAGTAGATAAATGTGTATGTGTGTGTGTAGATGTTTCAGTTTTGTTTTCTGTTCTCCTATGCTTGTGAAGTACTTTGCTGGCATTCTGCATCATCAGTGATTGAAATAATCTTAGAGACTGTACTTTCCACTGTAAATTTTAGTAGTGCTTTTTAATATCTCTGTGTCTATCCTAGTTTGTTTTGTATAAAATACTCAAAAGGAGGAGGGAGAATGCTGAAAGAAATTAGTGGCAGAGGCAGATTCCTAAAATGTACTCTAAACTAGGATAATGTCAGAAGAGAAGCTTTAACAGAGAATCATCTGAAATCCTTTTCTTCAGCACAGCTTTTGCTGTCTGAATTCAGCTTACAAGGAAATGCTGCACTGGAGAGTTTTCATTAGTCATTTTCCTGAGTGTGACCTAACGTAGGACAAGCTGTATAGTCCATGGGTGACTTGATCATACTTTTAGCGTGCTCATAAATGTGGATTACTGGCTTTTCTGACTTCCTGTTTCATTAATTTCCTGATATTATACAAGTTAGCTCTAGAAGTCTGTTGTCTTACTAAGTCTCCCCATTAACATTTAAAAACATTAAAAATTAGCATAACATTAAATATTTAAAGTGTTTCTTACAGCGTCCCACTGCAAAAGAACTTCTGAAGCACAAATTCATTATGAAAAATGCCAAGAAGACTTCCTATCTGACAGAACTGATTGATAGGTTTAAGAGATGGAAAGCAGAGGGACATAGTAGTGATGAAAGTGATTCCGATGGTTCAGATTCGTAAGTTTATTTTCAGTACAGTCTTTTTTAGGGGTGTTTTTTTGTTTGAGTAATGTTCTTAAAGTGGGTTTGCTGCAGCTTATTTCTGTACACCTGTTTCTTTTTTTTATTGTCTTCTTCCAAGAAAACCCCCTGTATAACCCTAAAGACTAACACATAAGTCAAGCTGTGTGCTTGTTGCCTCTCTAAACTCAATTTCAGTTCTGTTTAAGTGCTATTTATTTCCTAGTCTGAGGCTAGTGGTTGTACCAAAACCACTGAATCACAATTAGAGATATTGCAGAGCAAAGTTGAGGTGCATGAAGAAGTTTGCCCAATGCCTGTGGAACAACATGCTTTCTGCAAGTCTCTTGTTTTTCTGGCTATCAGATAACTCTTAAATGGGATGCCATGGGAGAAGGTAGGCCTTGTAGGTAGACAAAATCTGTTTGCTTTTGATCACATTTCAATTTATTCAGCCTCTTTTAAAGTTCAGTTAATGTTTCAATACATGTTTTTCTTCTCATTTTAAGGAACATGGAACTAATCCTGATAGACTTGTTATGTATTTGGGTTACCTATGCTTGCTTGGTGTTCTGTTGCATTATGTACATCATGTCCTTTTTGTTTCAGGGAGTCCAGCAACAAAGAAAATAATTCTCACCCTGAGTGGAGCTTTACTACAGTTCGGAAGAAGCCGGATGCAAAGAAGCTCCAGAATGGGACGGTTTGTACAGAGAGAGGAGTTCTTCTTTCTAACTGCTGGTTCTGAAGCCAGTTTAAGGAAGATAGTGATAAAACTTAGTAACTTAACTTTTCATAAGAACTGACTGGGTATTTTGCAGTTCAAGACATAATGCATGTTAGTGATATTTCCTATGCCATGTCAGCCTCAAATGCAAAATATACTGCAGATGTACTGTAGATCAGTATCCGTTCATAGAGATGGGAATTTTAAAGTCTCTTACTTGTAAGGAAAACTGAACTGTTTTTCTGATGCTGAATGACATTGTTTGAGATGTGTCATCAGGCATCTATTTCAACATCCCATAACATTTGTTGATGTAGTGTCTTTGTGGGTTTTGTAACATATTTTAAACACTTTGTTAAATTTAACTCAACTTCCAAAAAATCATGTGTGCTGTGTTGAGGCAGTGTGTATGTTGTATATATGCTGATGTATGTTGTAATATGCTGATGTAATCCATATTTGTTAACTTCTAGGATCAGGATCTTGTTAAAACCCTGAGTTGTTTAACTATGATCATCACCCCTGTGTTTGCTGAGGTAAGTGTTGGCTTAAAAATCTTCTTTGAAAGTATTAGCCAAATGTCTAATAACTTTTCTGAGTTTTAACATTTTTGTTTGCTCCTCAGCTCAAGCAGCAGGACACAAATAATGCTAACAGAAAGAAAGCAATTGAGGAAATTGAGAAAAGCATCAATGTGGCAGAAGCAACATGTCCAGGGATTACAGATAAGATGGTGAAGAAACTTATAGAGAAATTTCAGAAGTAAGTAGTTTAGTGATAAGAGAAAGATCTGTTATGTCCAGTGCTTTAAACCTTTAGCTTTGTAGTTATAGGTAGCACTTCTGTTTGAGATTAAAACTAATACTAACAATTACTGTATCTGGTCTTGAAGTGCTGCAGCTTTACTGTAGTTGCTATATCTTGCTTCCTTAATTTAGCCTGCAGGTTTGTCTTAAGCATATTTACAGGCAATAGGGGAGAACAGAGAATCTTTTTCTTACCTCTTTTAGGAATGTTTTCTTGAGAATGTCACTTCTGGTGGGTTTTTTACTATGAACCATTGAGATGAAGGCACGTACTAGTTTAGTGATGCAGAAATATTTGTGTTGTTTGCCTAGCTGAAACAATATAAATAAAATTTCTTTAACTTGCATTTTTTATCTGTAGATTTTCTGTTAATGACTCATCCTAAGAAACTTCACACAATTGACTGCTCTTTCGTATGGACCCAGTGAAACCCACCAAAACTACTTCAAGCTTGGCAGTGCTTAGCTCATGAGCTCCTTGTGCCTTTTGGATCTTTGCAACATATTGATGGTGATTGAGGATTTGAAAGAACCTACTCAACTATTTTGTGGCAGTGCACATGGTTTTATATTTTCAGGAAATTATTTTGTAAAGAATAACTTGTAATATTGTAGTTTCACCTGTTTAATCTGATAAATGTTGAGGTGCAGTTTTGCTTTTAGAAATAACCATTACTTTAGTTAATAGAATGTGCAAGTACAGTATGTTTTGATGGCTATTTTGTTCCTGTACATGGAGTTGTACAGGTCTTTTATATTCATGAGTTAAACTTTTGTAAATCACTAACAAGCTTCAGAGAAAAATAGCTTTTTCACAAGTATATTCAAGACATGTAATGTAGTGGCAAGGGTATTGCTGTAGCACCTGCTTCAACCAGCATATCGTTCTCGTGCCCTGAAAAACAAACCTACAACAGTATCTATTTTAATTCTAAATTGGTACAGTATTTTAGGCAGCTCTATGATTAAATATATTTGAGAGCAATATGGCAATAGTTTGCAGGTGCTATGTAGCAACAGCTCTATCCTGATGTACAGTCTGTGCATTACCTTTTAGAACAGGTTTTGAAGTAGTAACTCAATCTTATATCATCATGGTAGGAAAATTTAGAGCAATACAGTTGAGGGGGTGGGGCTTTCGGCAATAATGGACAAAACCTGAAGTCCAATTTAACTTAATTTAATTTTTTTTCTTCTGCGTATACATGCCTGGGTGGAAGGGAGCCAGAGAAGCTGAGCATCGCATGTTACATACCTCACACGCAGGTATCAGTGTAACACCAGCGTTCTGTGTGGTGGTGTTGTTTCTCCTGTAAGATATTTATACACATTTTTGTTCTGAAATACATTAAATACAGGACATCAACATAATTTGTTTATAATTTTCTGAAAGTGTATTTTAAATATGTATTTACCAGTTAATATGCAAACAACTGATTTATAGATATTCTTTCACAAAAAGGTAGTACTGTGCAGTACGGAGTGATTTTTTCCATAAAAAGTAGGTAAGACTATAAAGTTGCTTTCAGTTATATATTTATGGTACTGCTAGATGGGTAATCTCTACTGTTGTTTTGTTTTGATTTTTTCCCTTTTTCAACCCAGTATGTATATTATGCTGAAGTTTTGAACTGGGATTGTTTTTCAGTACTTAGCTGTGGAACTGTTGGTGTAAATTTATTTTTGATAAAGGCTGGGTGTGTTTATTTTATGGTTCAGACCTGCACATTTTGTTTTTGCACAAAAGTCATTTTAAAGAATCTGAAATATATCTGCCAAATATTGAAAAAGTAATGGTGTACAAGTAAATACTGCATTTTTTGTCAAATGTTGCCATTACATTGTTTTTATATAAAGGACACTTGTGAGAGATGGTGGTTAGATATGCCAAGGACAATTATTTTCAATGGTGCCTACACTGTAAAAAAAATTACTTTTAACTCCTTGTTTTAATTTTAAAAAAAAATGTTTCTGTTTAAAACTTTCATCTGCTATATAACTGAAATTCAATTAGAATTTATATCTGAGAAAAAGTCTGGAAATAGTTTTTGAAAACAATAATGTTATGGATTAAATAAATATTTTTATAAATGTAAAAGCAGCAAAAGTTGTAAATACTGTTGATCTGAAGCTTTGCAAAATAACTGCATCACAGAAACAAATTGTAGTGCTCCTCTAGCTTCTGTAGTTGTTAGTCTTGTAAATCTGTTTATAGATGAAGCTTATTTCAATGTTTTGGGGGTTTTAAAATGGTTTAAAAATAAATATTTAAGTTCTGTAAACTTTCATGAGCTTGTTCTGTTGTGCATCATTTTATTCTGGATTTCAGCAGCTGTGCAGAGGTGTGGACATATCTGTCACAGACTTGTGTTGTGAGAAAGGTATTCCCTGCGTGGGTGCTTTGCAAAGCTCTGGATGCCCCACACTGTCCTTGTCCAGAGGACACCTTCTAGCTGCTTCACCCCAGGGAATGGATGGAGTAGTCCCGGGGTTCAGTTTGGTTCCTTTCCTAGAGAGGAGACTCTGGGATGTGTGAGCTCAGACACGTCCGATGTCAGACAGTGCAGCGATGTCACAGCTCGGTCACAGCTCTGACTGCCTTTGACCTCGGCGTGGGGCAGTGAAGGGACACAAAGGCCTGTGCCACAGCTCCCTCAACTTTCACCTCAGCAGTCTCAACACAAATCTTAAGGAGCTCCATATACATTTTTCAGAATTAAAAACATGTTTTTACTTCCATGTCACTTCCCTTAAGGTGTTCTTTTTCTGTGGGAAACAGCTGATGGGAATTCCTCCTGAGTTTTGTAACTGGTGGCTCTATCCTGTTGACACAGGATCTTTAATCTATGCAACTCTATGAACGATTCTGGGTAAGTGGGGTCAGCAAATGACATGAGAAAAACTATGGTGCCTCTTCTTTTCCTGTGGAATGTGTGGGATGTATACCTACCTCGTGGGACAGCATGGGAAAAACTCCCCTACATGTGTACAAAACAGACTCATTCTCTTGTATTACAGTCCATTCAAGAAGGTGTTTTTTTTTGTGCTGCATATGCCTGAAGTCTCTGTGCATCATAAGACTATAATTAGCTCCTAAGAAGGGACATCTGTATTGCTGGTTCCAGAGATGAGCTGTCTTTTTCCCTCGTGTTAGTTATTGATGAACTGTGTAACTTAATCAGCAGTATTCTGTTGCTGGCAGATAGCTAATGGAAAGATAGATCAAAATATTCATGCAGGAACCATCTTCTTGGTCTTTTGGTTTGCCAGGCTTCCTGCTGTAGGTTGTGGATGCTGACAGCCTATTCAGAGAGAAATTTTTAGGCATCAGGCAGCAGCAGAGCCTGTGAGAAAGCAAGTCAGACTTTCCCAGGCATTCGCTCTCAAGGAGCTGTGAGAAGATATTCCAAACAATTTCTAATCTCTGCACCTGCTGTTTTTACCAGTTTGTTTACTTGTAAAGATGTTTATGAAGAGGCGTTGGTCTGAATGACTAATCATGTCTAGCTGCCTCGGAACAATGTATAAAAAGGATGTGCCTTTTAATAAACACTTGCTATATGTCCTCCTAGAAGATTGGAGTATATTGTTATTTCAGCCATCCCAAATACAATAACGATAGTTAAAAAGAATTGTTGCTGAAGTAATCTTATCAAAGTAGTCTAAATTGCAGAATAGAGAAATGTATTTGTTCTTGGGTAGATGAGTCCTTTACCAACGTAACCATTTTTTAAGCCCTTGCTCTCTGACCCCTCTATTCATTTCTGAGCAGTCAGTGTAGTGTCATCACACCTGCTTTCACCTTGCAATTTCGACAACTGAATAGGAGGAGAGTGTGTAGGTTTTAATTTGTTTGCACAAAGTTTAGTGATTGTTAAAAGTCTGATTTTTATCACACTGTTTTATGACTTTACACTGGAATAAAATTATTTTCCTCTTTGCAAAGTTTTAGTGGTGTGTATGTTGGCTTGTCTTATTTCACAGCTTTATCTATTTTGTCTAAACCTTTATCTGTTTTATATAAACAAGTTACTTCCATCTGACTGCACTGAGTAGCTTGATGTTTTCCCACTGTGATGCTACAGTGCCTTCTCCCCTACAATAATCCTTTGTGTAAGGACTATAACAGTTTACATTTTCCAGGTTCTGCTGTTTGTCTTTCACCACCAGCAAACCAAATCTTTCCACTCTCCATCCTTGTTTTCTTCCCTAGGGAAAAAAACCTGCTTAAATAGATGTCCTTATCTCGGGAGTGAATAGGGCTGAGCAGGGAGTGAGGGGAAGGACTTAGTCAAGGGTTGTTTCAATTGTTCCTTGACAAGTAAGCCACTGCTTACTGGGATTGTTCCTTAATTTTAGTCAGTCCCAAGAAAGTGGTTTACACAATGAATTTAGCTTGGAGATGTAAATTTGTGTCACTGACGAGCTGCTTTGTTCCTCTGCTATTGTTGACCATGTGTAGGATGTGCTGAGGCACAGTGCCCACTGTGCCTCAGTGCTCCCTAGTCCATGGAAAAATCCAGAAATAGTTCCCAAGTTCTTGTTTCTCCCTCTCAATGCTGTTTTCCTGGCATAGTCTTGAAGACCAGACCTGGCAGTTCCTGAATATTTAGGCAGGGTGTTTGTACAATGACCTCTCATGGTGGGACTGTGTCTGCTCTGGGACATGCTCAAGGTGTGTGTCCACATGCTTTGAGGAGCTAACAGCAATTGTGGATCCAGGGCTGTGTGTGCAGCCTGTGTTTGAAACACTGCTGCTTTTTTTAGCCCTCTACCAAACTGTGCCCACAGACTGTCATTCTTAAATGAACTGAGTGCTTGCTCTTGCTCTTTCCAAGGTGCAGAGCTTTGGGAATGGGGAAGAAACAACCCTCTTGCCAGAAAGATTATCCCTTTTTTCAGTAGAACATGTGCCAGAGCAGCATGAGGGATCTCTGCAGTTCACAGCTTCAGCACAGGGTAACTAAGGAGCAGAAGCAAACCTTAGAATGTACTCACTTGTTGGGCTAATGCATTTCTTTGGGCAACCAACCAAGAATGTGGCTGTTTTCAGCAGCATTCTGGGATCTCCACAAGTCTCCCCAGTTGCTGGGACAGCAAAGGCACAGAGGGAGCCAGGCAGCAGAGTAGGAGAGGGAAACCAACTCCTTGGAGCACTGAGGAGGGAAGCTCCTGAGCTGGGAGGCTCAGGGCAAAGTGTGCCTTCAGGACTGGGAGTGCAGATTTCACAGGGCAGAAGGAGGAACTCAGAACTCCAGTGTGAACAACTGTTTTTTATTGTCCACCTTCTAAAACAAAGGACAGCAACATGCAGAGTGAGCAGGGCCCATAAGCCCAGTTCTTTCTACATTTTAATCTATTTTTTTTTGTCCCAGCTTCCATGTTTCTGAAATCCTAGCAGGCTGCAGTGGTTTCTCTGCTGTGGATTTTCTGGGCTGTCCCTCTGCTTACAGTCACGTCCTACAAAGACTTACAGGGTTGTTCTTAAAGAAAATTATCAAGATGCCCCCCAAAAATCTTATGGAGGTGTCATCATTCTCAAGATTTCATGTAGGTTTAGGGTAATAGTAAGTTTTTTTAATAAAAATACTTCCAAGAAGCTGCCTGTTCCTTTCCTACCTGCTCCTGATATCTTTTTTCCCATGCTGCTTAACTGAGGACAGATTTGGGGAAGCAAAGGACCCCAAAGAACCCCCTTACACATCTCTCTCCCTCAGATTTAAGCAGAGCACTGAGGTACTGGGGCTGTAACGGTGCTGCCAGGAGATGATAGCTGATGTGCCTAAGCAAAGCACAGTTAGAGTATGAACCCACTTCCCAGTGCTCACCATGGGGTGCTTCTAAAAGCTTGACAAGCACTACTGAGATATTTCTGGAGAAGGATAATCCTCTAAATTGGCCAGGGAGAAGACAGCCACACACAGAGCCTTGTTTTGGAGTGCCAGGTGCTCCCTGCAGCACTGGAGGGAGGTGAGGCAGGTGGAAGAGATGTGCTCTGTGCTGAGGTTTTGTCCTGTCCACATGGCATCAGCTCAAGAAGCAGCCTCCCATGAAGATCTTGCTCCTTTCCAAAAGGGCCTGAAACACCCTTCCCTCCAGTGTGCTGCCCTGCAGCTGGAAAAAGCAGCAGCTGAAACTATTCTGTGAGAAGTTTCTTTTTCTCCCTCCCTCTCAATGAAGACTCCAGCAGCTGAGCTCCAAGCATCAGCTTGGGTAGGACATATGGGCTTAGCAGGGCTTTAGGAGATCCCTGGTCCCTGGCTGAAGCAAGACCCCCCTCTCAAAGTATGGTGGCAGAGGCAAACCAGCTTCCAAATGTGGTGCAGGGGTTGAATACTTCTGAACACACCCCTGATGTTCATTAACACATCCTCTATAGCTAGGAGCACTCACACAACACAATCCCATCAATGTTTCATAAACTGTAAGCAAACCTGCAAACAAAGAGTGTCACCGTTCTTTGACCCTGGGTCAGCACCAGCCACCTCTGCTCCCTCTGGCCAGTGTCAGGCACCTAGGTGAAATACTTGGAGGCCCCTCTGGAAATCCTCTCTTCAGCAGCACTGGTGGCAAAGGACACCCTCATTCTCCTCATCCAGCTGGAGGCTGCCCGAGGAGAGCCGTATGCGGGCCATAGGTGAGCGTAGCACACGGCCGTACAGGGAGCAGTAGTCGGCGGCCAGCAGGTCCGAGTCAGAGTTGCTGGACTCGGTGCTGCTGCCCAGGTAGCGCTCGGTGGAGCGCCACGGCCCTGGAGTCAGCCCTTGCTGGGCTGGGACGTGCCAAAAAACACCCCCTTTCCAGCTGCTCAGTGCAGGGCATGGCCCCAGGGGCCTGAACTCAGAGCCATAGGGGAAGCGGATGGTTTTCATGTCTGACTGGCTCCAAGACCGCCTGGGAGGCTGCTTCTGAAGGCTGTAATTGAAGGAGCGAGCCAGTGACCTGTTCTCCCCCACCATGCCCCTGCCCATGGCCATGCCTGCAGCCTCACGATGGAACTGCCCAGCCTGGGTCCTGCTCGGGCTTTGTTGGGGGGGGGGGGGGGGGGGGGGTGTTGCTGCCACAGGGCTGCTGGAACCGGCCGGTCCTGCTGTGTCCTCGCCAGGGGCCAGTGGAGGGCCCGGGGACTGCAGCAGCCTGTCCAGATAGAAGAGCACAGGGGGGGCCGGGGCCACCACGGGCAGGGGCCAGGGCACATCCGTGTACACCAGTGGCCGGGCACTCACTTCCTGCATGTTGCCCACAGAGGTGCTTTTACTGTTCCCAGTGAACTGGTGGTGGGGCTGAAAGGATGTCAAGGGATTCCTGGCTCTGAAGAGGTCGATGGGCTCCCACGCTCGCTCCATCTCCAGCTCAGTGTAGAGCAGGGGGAAGGCAGATGGGCTTTTGGAGTGAGGCAGGAAGGTGGGGGATGCTTCGGGCTTGGAGCGCTCCAGCTCAGTGGCAAATGTCACCTCCATGGTGGAGCTGCAGTGCCAGTTGTCCAGGGTGGGCTTGGAGCCATGCACTCCGTTGGCATGGTAGGAGCCCCGGCTGCCATAGGCCAGGCTCAGCTCCTCCATCTGGGCAGGGCACAGAGGGAGTGGGTGCCAGGTGGGTGCCCAGAGTGGGGTGGGAAGGGAGCACCCAGAGCTGAGGGTCTGGCTTGGCCTCCAGCTGAGCTCCTCCAGCTGAGGCAGAAATGCCAAGACCTTGGCACAGAACTATTGCTGATGCCATGGGGACTTACCTGCTTTGATACATCCGTCAGGAGGTTCGGAGAGGAGCGACACTGCCTCTCATCATAGCGGGATGTGTAGTGTTTCCTGCAGGACAAGAGCATGGGTAGGTGTATGGCTAGGAGGGTCCTTTCCCTCTCCCCAGTCCCCTCAGGCACTGCCCCTCCTCCATGCCCCTGGTACCTCTCGAAGGGCAGGTTCTTTATCTTAGCCTTCCTCCCATGCTCCAGCAGCTGCTGCTGAGTCCTCCCACTGCAGCATGGAGGGAGAAATGTGAGCAGCATCATCAGCCCCAGCCCTGGGCAGGCTTTGTGCCCCATGTGAGGGGATGCAGCAGGACCAAGGCAGGGTCCTCTCCAGGAGAAGTAGCTGTTTTCACCCCCTCGGATTCAGACAGGGCTGACATAAAAGGGAGGCTCAGAGCCATCCCCAGGCCCTTCCTAGACCCGGCAGTTTGGGTTTCCCCTGGGAATTTACCTGTAGCAGAAGCTGGAACCTTTGCTGCACAGAAGGGCTTTGGGCTTTGACTTGGGCTCTTCAGAGAGCCTGAAGAAGGCATGGTACTCCACACATGTCTTCCAGAAGGCCTTGCAGGTGTCCCGGCTCACCATAGTGAACTCCAGCATGTCCTTGCACAGCGCCTGTGTGCCAAAGACATCCGGGGTCAGGAGCATGGGACAAGCTCTGTCATTTGCCCTCCTGATCCCCCAAGGGTCATACGGGCTGTCAGTGGCTCCAGGCAGTGCACTGTCACCTCGCTGGGGACGCAGGAGTAGCACATGTTGCACTCAAGAAGGAGCATCATCATGAGCAGCAGGAATGGATTTCACTCAAAATTGGGGACTTTGTGTGGCTGACCTTCCATCCACAGCTGTCTGCTCCTGAGCCCAGAAGCTGCCTGTGGCATGATACTTACAAAGATGTTTGCATGGAGCTTGATGAGAAAATGTTTCCTCTGGAAACTCAGTTTGCGAATTTTGGACAAGTTGAAGGTGTTGCAAAGACAAACACAGCAAGTACAGCTTGATGGGGCAACTTGTAAATACAGAAATGCAGTGGGCCAAGGCATGAGCTCACAGGGCACTGCATAAGACTCCAATGCAGCTCTTGGAGCTGCTGGAGTCTGGGGAAAGGGTGCTGGGGTTTGGTGTTTGACTCTCCATCAGCTGGTTCTACAAGTAGAAATTGAGGTTCAGGGCTTAACTCTGCCTGCTGAAGCTCTTTGCAAAAGTCCAGGATCCCCAGACAAACCTCAAAGAGGTCAAGGCAGGGAGTCCTATCTGTGCCAGCTCAAATATCACATGAGTTAAGGCAGAATCAGCACCTCAAAGAAATAATATTCTCCCCTCCTTTTCTGGGAAGTGTAGTGGTGCTCAGCTCACCCCCACACCTTTAGACCTGGTTTAAGCAGGCTGCAAGCACACTTTACCCCATTATCATTTTGCACAAGGTTAGATGCAGACACAAAACACTGGTGCCATGGCAGAACCAGGAAAAATTGTGTTACTCCACTCTGGCACCAGGACCCTCTCAGCTTTCTGGGAGAGCCCAGATTTTAATGGGCTCACAGATGCTCTAATCATGCATGAGGGGTGTTTATGGCTCTGAATAAATAACCAGGTCTGACAGCACTAATTACCAACAGCAGACCCACAGCTAGGTTTTATGTTTGGGTTTGTTGGGGTTTTTTTTGCTGTGACAAGATGTTCCCAGGTTGAAATCAGCTGGTGTGGGAGCAGAGCTCTGCCTCATGCTGGCTGAGAGGAAGTCTGTATTTACTGTGCAGTTTGGCCGTGATTACAGCGTTATGTAATTGCACAGATGTGGGGGGCTATTTTCCCTGGAAGATTACATGGTGAACACGTGACAGAGCCGTGGAACCTGTGCTGCTCACACGGCCACCATGCTTGTGGTACGAGGGCCAGCAGAGCTGGGGCAGGTTCAGTGGCATGCAGCAGGTGCTGGGGGGACAGTGGGGCTGAGTCCCACGGCCATGTCCCAGAGCATCACCTTCACTGCCGCGGTCTGTGGGACACATGCCCACTTGTAGGATCTGGGAGAGTTTGGAGAGCTCTAAGGGGAGAAGGGTCACCTCCAGATGGAGAGGCCACCTCGCCTGGGTGCTGGCAGCCACCCCTGAACCCCGGGCTCACCCACAACACCAGCACTCCCATGTGTGTCATGGCCAGGTTGATCTGTGTCCCCTCGCCATCGCTGGCAGGGTGCAGGCGGATCCTGTACATCTCCAGCTTCCTGGCCACATCCAGCAGCTGAATGTCCAACTCAGCCGGCGTCTTCCCTCTGGAGACACAAATGCACAGGAGGCGACAGGAGTGAGAAAGCAGATGCTGAAATGGGCTGAAAAAATGCCATTTTGTAGGTGCACATGCTGGCATCACGCCCACCCCACTGCCAGTCCTGCCTGCTGATGGGAACATCCTGTCAGCAGACGTCCATAGAGGATTTGTGGGTGGCCATGGTGTGGAGCAGCCCTTTTACCTGTGTCTCTGGTGGTAGTGCATGATCTTGTTGTCCAGGTACTCCTGGTTGGGCAGGTACCTGTGTGTGGCCAGGTGCTGCTGGTCTGTCTCCTCGTGGAAGTCGCCCAGCTCGGCTTTGGGGACACAGGGAAAGCATGGATTAGACTGAGGGTCAGTGCAGTGGGAACTCCTGGCTGCACAGCCAAAGCCCATCCCCAGGGAAGGGGCACTGTCCCTGCAGGCACTCGCTTGTCCTTACACTGCAGCAGGTGGGAGATGAGCAGCACCGCACTCTTGTCACTGCAGGGCAGCCGCCCCTGTGCCAGGTCCTTCTTGATCTGGAGGGTGAAGAGGTACCTGTGGAGGGGGACAGGAGCCCTGGGGGAAACTGGGTGCTGGGCTGAGCCACGAGGGCTGTGCCTGTTCCCATATCTCAACCCATGGGATGCACATTGGCAAGGTCACAGGATGAGCATGCAGCCCCTGCAGAAGGCTGCAGCTGGGCACCACTATGACCAGCACAATGTCCCTGTCATTGAAATGCTCATCAGTAGATTTCAAAATAACCATTCTTTTCTGTTTTGGAGGGCATTTGCCTCTCTTGGGGCTGACATTCTGCAGAAGCACTGTCTTGGTTTTATTCTTAGTCCCTGTTTGCAATACTTTCTCTGAAATCGCAAAAGCTAACATAATTTTTAAAAATAAAACTAAAAAGTTGCTCTTTCAGAACGCTGCTTGAGGCAGGAGCTAGACTGAGAAGTCAGACTGTGCCCAACTGCTAAAGTGTTTGGCAGTAAACAAATTGCAGCCTCATAAGACGGCTGATCCTTCAAGTGGATTGTGTTTAAAAACAGAGGATCAAGAAAATATATTCTCTGGTTTTGTTCTGTAAAGTGTAATACTTAGGATAACCACTGCTCACAGACAGGCTGGGGTGGATTAAGATAAAGAATAAATACAGTGAAAAAACACAGAACTGTGTGGTAAGAAAACAAGCACTGTACCTGGTCAGTTCTTCTCTCAGGTGACTGGGGTCCACTGGGAAAAATTTCACCATAAATTTGAAAAGAACCTCCTTAGGATCTTAAAACACAACATCTTCATAAGTTTTCTTTTACACGTCTATTGAGAACATTTACAGCTCTCTTCACACATGCTGCCTCCTTACAGAGTAAATTAATCTGGACCCTTACAAATCAGGGACTACAGCCTGCCCCCCCCCCAAACCAGCCTGCTCAGGCCCCCAGTATTACCAATGGATGCAAATAGAGATTTGGATATCTAAAGAATATTAAAGAGAAAAATGCCCCAGCAATTCTTTAAATTGCAAAAATCCCTGTTGGGAGGGGGTTTCCATGAAATGGTGCCAGGGAGCGTGGCAAGAGCCTTGGTTAATTGCCATCACTGGGTCTGTGTGTTAAACTCAGCCCTCCAAGCATTTGGGATGCAACAGCTCCATAGGAGGCTGCTTGGGCAAAGGTTTTTTTGTGGGATGAGTGAGAACAAGCAGCCAAGCCCAAGGCAAAGTGTGTGGAGGGAGGCAATTATGTAAGCACCAACTGTCACAGAACACCCTGGGATGGCTCAGAGGGACAGGCCAGAAGGCACTTGGTAAAGGAAATAGGTGCCTGCAACAATTCCATTTGTGGTGCACCCAGAAAGGGAAGGCTCCTTATCAGGCTTTCCCCTTTCAGGGAAATTCATGCAAACACTGTTCTGCAGCCTCCCCATGGCTAAGACTGGGGTCATGGCGCCAAGCTCTCAGTCACCTCCCAGCCATCGTGTACTTGGGGAAAATATTATGGGGATGGAAAGAGGCCTGTGCTGAAAGCAGCACTGTGTTAACACTCATCATGGCCGTGGCGAGGAGGATGGGCCTGAATTCAGGTCAAGCTCTGCAGCATCTCTGTGGGGCTGGGGAGGAGTTGCTGGGCCTGCAGGGCAGAGGGGTGACCCTGCAGGTACCTGGGCCACTCTGAGCTGCCAAGGGAAAAGGAGAGCATGCAGGAGCAGTGCCTGTCATGCTGCCAGCACGGCCACACAGGCACCCAGCCACCCCTGCTCCTCTGCCAAGCTGTCAGGTTATTAACAGCTCCAGCCTAAAATGGTGCAGATACCAGATTGCAAAAGCAGTGGTACTTCCACAGGATTTTGTATGGACTGAGATGTCCTTGCAAACAATCCTGCCCAGCCTCACCCTCTAAAATGAACCTGGATAAGTGCTGGAAGCCAGAGATCCTGTCCCCAAGCAACAACACTGCATGAACATGTCTGTGTTAGACTCTCACTGGTAGTGATTTATTAATACTGTTACCTATGTGTAACCTGAGAGAGTGAGAAACACAGTGCAACAATTTATAAGAATTCTATTCTTGAAATACTTACTTTTGACTTGCTTTGTTATGGGTTTTAGTGGTTCCAACCAGACCTGAAATAAGGCGATGAAGAGCTGGGTAAATAAAAAGCACAAGAGATGGGAAATAAAAGCAGCAGCAGCATGGTAGAATGCAACATGACAATGTTGGCCAGCTTGGCTGCTGTGACAAGTGTCCTGTTGGGCAGTGCCACATGGATGGCTACGGATAGACCCCATGAGCTGTAGATATCACTGGGGCTTGTGGCTCCCCTCCTAACTCCCATTTTCAGGCTTTTTCTGCCATCATGGCAAAACTTTCTATTTAATTTTCCATTTGGAATTTTAGAGAGGTGCTAACAATCCCCCAGCCATACAGGCAATGGCAGCTCCAGGGGCCCGTGCTGCCGGCTGCACTCACCTGGTTCCCATCCTGGCTGTGAAACTCCAGCCCGAAGTACTTCTTCTCCACAAGGTTGAGGTGGCTGCAGGTGAGGTTGAAGAGCCCTTTCCCACAGGATTTTTGCTAGCAAACACAGCACAGAAGCAGCAGGTTAGGCAATGATGACAGCAGCCATGATGGGATTTCAGAGAGATGGGGAGAAGTTTCAGCTCCCTTCCTTCACCCCTTCCCTGACCATGCAGGAGCAAAATCTTACTCAGTAAATGCTGTTGGCTTCAGCATGTACAACAGGACAACTGCATGCTGTGTTCCCTGCTTTTGGAAATCAGATACCTTCCCATCACTTCTCTCCTTTATTAAGGAACATAAACCAGAAAGGAGAGCAAGAGAAAATAAACCATGTTTTAACTCACTGTTTGCAACTATCACTGTCTGGGCAGTTCTGTCTCTGGCAAACCAGTGAGTGATCCCCAGGACAAGCACCTGTCTGAACCAGGGACAGCCATGGCAAACATGCTTAATTAAGAGCCAACAGGAGCAGATCTCAAACCTGTGCAGAGAGTCCGTGTGCCCCAACAGCCGGGGATGAGCTACAAATATGGTTAATGGTAATTAACAGACACAGGACCAGAGATCCTGTGCCATGGGCTCTGAGTCATCCGTGGGCTTTAGCAATATGAATTAAGTGGCACTACATGCTGATAAGGGAGGCCTACAGCCTTGTAGTTCTTCCCAGTAAACAGAAAGACTTGGAGGGTGTTTTCTTGACTTGTTGTCATGCTGTATGACCTGGCTGGAGAACAAACCAGGAGGCCCCTGAATCTGGAAAATGCTCTAGAAAGCACCAGAAATTAAAATGGCAGTGACCCACCCCAACAAAACCCTGATATACCTTCATCAGCTTGTGAAAAGTAGACCAAAAAGAAGTATGGGTTATTGCAAAAGCAAGCTGGAGCAGAGAGGCCAGGTTAGACAGCTGCTAAATTATAGCATGTTGGGTGATGGAGGGGAAAACAGGCTGCAGCTCCCTGTGGCAGTGGCTGTCCCCAGCAGGGATGGGAGGGACCTGGCTGCTGCTGGTGATGCACACTAATAACCACCTTTCAGGGCTTCTCCTGGGATGAAATTGCTGGCCCTGTGCTGAAAGGCTGCAGAAAAGTGATAGCATAATAACAGCATTTGCTCTGCAGCACTCCCAGTTCTCCTCAAAATTACTGGATCACAAGGGTAATTAAAAAAAAATGTTTTTTTCCAAGCTAGAATTTTCTAGCATGAAAGGCCTTGGCCTTTGTCAGGCAGCCAGGAAAGACAAGCATTTCTTACTGGCTTATTACCTACCATATGTCTGCTGGGAGTGACTCACTCTGCTCCAAGCCCAACACTGCCCAGGAACAGGAGCAGCCCCAAACCCAGGAAAACCTGCTCACTGGGACAAACAGCCCTGCTGCTGCAGGGGATGCTTTAGAAGCAGAGCCTTTCTCTTGTAGAGTGTTGCTTGCAGGTGTCCTGTCCTGGATTTTAGGGTGCTGAGGCCAGTGCTTCCTCAAGCACTGGGGTACAGTCATGCTTAACAGCATCATCCCTGCACTGCACCAAGTGAGAGAAGTGGGTTCTGTGTTGGAAGAGCACAGTGCAAGGCAGAAGCATGACATGTGGGACTGTTTGTCCCATGTCCAAGCCTTCAGATGCCTCTGAGAATGATGCAGGGCCAGGTGAGCACCCATAGGCAGAAACCCCAGAGTAGAAGGTGAAAAGGAGAGGCTGCACTGGCCCTTCACTCCTTGGTGAAAGCACCTGGGACTGTGAGCAGAATCAGAAAGCCAGAGGCACTTCAGAGGTAGACAGCAACACATGCAGCACAAGACACACACATGCCCATGTTGCAGCCACGGAGCCTGTGAGGCCTCCCTGGCGGTCAGTGGCCTGAGATAAGAAAATGCAATGCCACGATGAGTGGCCAAAAAGAAACCCCTTGGCGCCCTCGGACCTCTCTTATCTCTTTGTAAGACTATAGGTCACAATTGTACCCCAACTCCCCCATTGGTCCACTTTTCAAAACCCCTCCACCCTATATAAACCCCGAATCTTGCCCTGTTAAGTCAGAAGAGCTGTCACTGCAACCCTTCGAAGAGAATGCCAAAATAAAGGACACCATCTGAGGAACTGCATACGGCTCTCTCCTCTCTCTCCCTGTGTCTGCCAGGGCACTTAGCAAGCAAAGCTGAATCTCACTGCTAAGAGCTGAAATTCACTGCTAAGAGCTGAATTCACTGATAGCTGCTTGCTAAGTTTGCCTGAGGCTGGATACCTCGCCAGAGCATTGAGTTGAGTGGTTCCTAACAGTATCATTCTATCCGGGACTCACTACGGCCAGGATCGGACCCTCCTGGAGGTTCCAAAGCCTCCATATGCCCATGTCCCCAGAGGGACTCTGGCAACACCCGCAGTCGGATGGCAAAGCCCATTTCTGCAGCGTTCCCATAGGACAGGCTGCTACACCCAGGTCTGTGGTTTAGGGGTGAGCAACAGCTCATGGGATTTGGTGTGATCTTTTCCCACCACCTTGGGAGATGCCTGCCTGTTGGGGAGGATGAAACAGGAAAACCTTATAAATATGACTGCTTATTTGTAGAGAATATGAAACATATTAGTGAAATAGAGTTGAAGGCAAGTTTCGATGTCTAAGATGCCAAGCTTTAGTTACTGAACAACTGGAAAACAATGGTGTGGTCAGCTGAAAGTAAATCCCCCTTGATGAAACAATGCCCTTCTCCTCACCAAAAGTCTAAGGGTCAGAGCAGACCCTGCTAGCTCAGCAGGAGGGGTCCAAAGAGTAGTTTTTAGGGTTTAAAATATAACACTGTATGGTAATGTAGTGATTCTTATAGGCTATATGTAAATGCTATAGGATTTGTATCTTGTACTAGATTGGTTGGTGTAGATTAGAATATTCAGTATAGAAGAAGATTTAATGTATTGTAACGGGAACTTCGCTCTCTCTCTCTCTTCTTCCTCCTCTCTTGCTCCTTCTCTTCTTCACTATCTTCTCACTCTCTCGGACCTGCTCCAAGCTGCGGCTGGCAGCTCGAAGCAGGGTCCTTTCACCCACGCCCTATACAATAAACTGCATGCTTCAAAACTAGGCTTGACTCCAGAGATCTCTCGTCTCCGTCCATCAGGATTGACCCGTCGTTCTCACACCTGCCCTATCAGACATGCTGCAGCCAGCACAGTGTCATGCACCAAAAGCTACCAGCCCTAAGGCTCCCTGTGCCCTCGCTCCTTTGCCACCAGGCCCACACACCTCCTGTCAAGGAATTCCCAGCTTTACAGGGGACATATGACCACAGGAGACTCTGTCCTTCACTCAGCCTCAGCTACTAGTTTTTCTGGGCTTGTTTGGTTTGCCCAGCAGCATCCCAGGCCCAGCCATGGGGTGTTCATCAGGGAGGGCACAGTGGGGACATTCAGAGATGTGCCAAGTCCCTTCCCTCCTCTGCCCTGAGGGCTCAGACCTGTTATCCCAGGAACCACCTCCAGTGCTCTGCTGAAGGAAATCCTGGGAACTCAGTGGTCCCATCTGTCAGCAAGGATGCAGTGGAGGCAGAAGCCTTCCCAGGTCAGCATCCAGCACTAGGAGAGGAACTTGTTCTAATGCAAAGCAGCCTGGAAATTAGACCCTGCTGCGCATGCCAGCAGCTGTGACACCCACATGAGGCAGGTAGAGATGTTTACACTGAGCATGAGTGCAGGGGGAATCAGGCCCTCTGTTTTCTCGCTTTTGTCCTTTTCCCTCCCATTATACTGAAGTTCTTCACATTCAAAAGAGCTTTCCAAAGTCAGGAGGGGTTTAGGAAGAGTTGCTTAAAATATCTGCTCAAAACTTAGCCCACAGCACTCCTTTTATACTGGAGAAGTCACTAATTCAGCTACTCATTTATCGTACCCACACAGCAGCGAATGCATGAAATGCCTAAAAGGGGTTTCCAATACCATTCCGTACTAAAAAAGGAAATGACCAGGAGTTCCTCTAATGGAAGCTATTTGCTGCAATAACATGTTGTGCAGAGCTATAGTGCTGCGTTTTGAGCAAATAAGAAAACAGAGATGGAAAAAAATGCAGCAACATTGTACCAGAAGCATCTTTTGAATTGTCTCACTATGACCTGATCTAATCAATGGGGGGAGGAGGGGAAAGCATTTTAAAATTACTAGTCTCATTTTTTAAGGTGACTCCTGGACCAGGATAGATTAATTAAACTAAATCAAACAATTTCCATACTGTGTCAAATGATGGAATTGCTTTATAATCCTCTTTTGTGCAAAATACTGTCACAAAGAAACGGAGCCATGCATCTGAGAGAGTAGTTCTCAGGCTGTGCTATAAACCACAGAAAAGGACAATATAAGAAAAGCAACAGAACTTGAAAAAAACCCACATTTTATATTAAACACACTGCTCCCACAGGAGATGCAGGTAAGTACTAGAACAAATCTACTTGAATTAGCTAATTCAATTAGCTACTGTGATTATCAAACCCTAACCAACAGTAAATATGCAATCACACTTGTAAAAAGAGCTGCTAACACACAGTCAAGACATACCTACTTTCAGCTATCTATACACATATGCATAAATCTAACACCATAGATATTAATACTTAACATTTTAAACCTAGTTCAGAGCTAGCATTTGTTAAATGCGAATTATTAATCATGATGTGTTGTGGGATGTGGGGTGTCCCAGTGATGGGACACTGCCATGCAGAAAATAAGATATAGTTTTTTTCCTCAGCTATTCACAAAACCACACAGTTTTCTTTTTCAACTGAATGCCCAGGAAGAGACGTATGCAGATGTTTCTCACCAGGGATAACTTAGACAAATATGCTATTTTTATTCTGTTCCCAGACTTTACTTCCTTGCTGAATGTTTACACTGGCAGCCAGACAAATGAGAGAACTTGACACTTGTCAAGACCATCACTTCATATTAACTGATTTACTAAAGATCACACCAGGTAAGTAAAAACCATTCCTCCTTCTTCACAAATAATGCCAATAACAGGGGAGCATAGGAGTGCGTTGATAGCAAAAAAACACTCACCAATTAGTACCATAAACTTTCATTTTGAATTTGAGATTGGTTTTCTTGTTTGTTTGCTGGTTTTTTTTTTTTTAAAGCTGAAAACCAGAAGCTATCAGAGACCATGCAATCCTTCAGAGCAACAATGACTTAATAATTAACACCAAAAAATCAGTAAGAATATTATATCCACTTACATCAACTACAAAGATCTGGGAATCATCCAGGAACTGGACTTTCAGGTGCAGCATCCTCGAGCACACAGCTGGGTGTGTGGCAGGCACGGCAGTCCTAGTAGTGTGAGCCAGGAGCCAGGAAGGGAGCCCTGACTCCTCTTGCACACATAATTCCCTCTCAGCTGGATGGAGAAGGCTGCAGTCACAGATGTGGAGCAGAGGCTGGAGCAAACGAGCTGACTGCCTAAAAACGAATTTAAAAAAACCCCAACAAACCAATACCTCCCTTGGTTTAAATGTCACCACTGCAATAAAAGATGTTTTCTGCCTGTGAATTATGGGTGTATTACTAGGGGGAAGATTGGCAGTAATGGGGCTGAGATAAACACTCAGCTCTTACAGCTGGTGGTGAGCAATGCGAGGGCAAAGCAAGCCTAAACTCGGTACCACAGGGTCAGGGGAGAAGAGCTGAGCATCTCTCCTGCCAGTCACCCAGCAGTAAGGGTCACCCTTGCTCTGCTCTGGTTTAGGTGCACTGGGAGAGCAGCCAGCTGGCAGCTGTGCTGCCTCTGTGGGGTGGGCAGATCATGTCCTGTCCACTGAGTGATGTGTGGATGGGCTGATGAACTTCACCAGAAACTAGAAAATGTTTCCAACTGGACTCAAAACCAGTTGTGAGTCCTTCCTGGAGAGGCAGAGGAGAACCTGCTCCTAATTCCCAGCTCACACCCTGGTTGAGCAGCTTAGTGAAGTCTCACAAGCCTTTGCAACAACCAGGTTCCCATTTCAAATCTGAAAAGTCCACGTCCCCACTCATCAGCTCATCCTTGGAGTGCCAGAGCCAGCCACCCACCCTCAGACACCCGGGCTCAGCCCAGGCTGCTGTGTGCAGCCTTGCTTGATGTGGTGGGTGCCTGGGGACACTTGTGCTGCTTCTCTGCCCCAGGTGCTGCAGGGCCACGAGGAGCTGTCTGGTTCTTCTCACCCATCAGAGACCGCCTCACTGAGCTTTTGGGTGAAAGCAGCCTTTGGGCAAGAGCCCCCACTTTCAGAAATAAATGCACTGAGCAGTGCCAATGGCAGGCACTGGACTGGCACAGGGGATCATTATTGTTGCTGCTGGAAAAAGTCACAACCACACACGATCCTGTGGGACCCAGAGTGATAGAAAGATGGCTCAGCAAACCAAAAAAGCTGCATTTAGTGCTGCAGAGATTTTGTTTGGTGCTCCCTTGCCTGTTTCTACTGAAACTTCCATTGTAAGCCACTCCAGACCATTTGCCATGGCCTCTCTTACACTACCCAAATATTCCTGGGGATGTCAAGACAGAGGCCATCAGGCCAACATACTACCTTGTCATCTCTGGTGCAGAGAAAAAGACCATAGAGCTTTTTATCCACAGAAAAAATGTAGTCTTCTGCTAACCAGGACAAAAAGGAGCCTGAAAGTCAAAGCCAACCTGCTTTTCCCCAGGAAGCTGCTCCACAAAGCAGCTGAGTCCATCATGCTCCACTGCCAGGAGGGGATGGCTGTGCCCCGTGTGCCAGCACCACGTCAAGGACCAAATTTCCAGCTCTGCACGTGGCCCTGGCTCTTTGTGTCACAGGAGAAGGGCAGCATCATGTACAAACCATCTGAGGGGGCTGAGTGCACTTTCCCTCTGCAGTTTAAAATGTTTGTGCTGTCAAATATTGACAGGCACCAAGGAGAGGAGTAGCTCTCCTGTGAATGGCTCTCCTATCACAGGCACAGCTCTGCACTGGGAGCATGGCAGGGACACTGGACTGGCAGGAGGGATGTATGGGGGTGCAATAGACGAGCCCTCAAAGCCCAGAAGAAGCCAAGTCTCTGTGCTACACTCTTTCCTGGCATGCCAGGAGCACTGACCCTGGACTCCACAGATGCTGTTAGAAGCTGGGCACCAGCCAGTCGGGTTGTGGGCAGAAGAAAAGGGTTTATTCCACTACCTTGCCATGAAGGAATAAGGCTGTTTTGGGTCAGACAGGACCTCTGGCCACCCTATAAAGCTATCCATGGAGACAGCATGGAGCCAGCAGCAGCAAACATGATCAAACTACATAAACAAGAACTTTTTGGTATAGGATACTAAAGGACAGCAAGAAGAGATGTGGGACAAGCAAGGTTTGCTTGGGGCATGGAGACTGTTGCTGTCTGAGCAGATGAGAAACCTGTTTTACCCCCATCTATCTCCTTCTTCTGGAGGTGACTTGGGGGCCAGCCAGAGCAGCACACAGGGGGAGCACCAGGAGTAATTCCAGCTCCCGGCCTGAGCTAATGCCAAAGTCCAGCCTGGTATGTATGTCCTCCTTATCTGCAGAGGCAGGGAATAATGTGAAAATGGTGCAGGAAAGCACAGAACCCGTGAAGGCCAAGCGCAGCCATAGTGCAGGCGGGGAGGGGACCCCAAGCAGCAGCACCAGAGCACAGTGGGTCCTGAGCAGCAGCATGGTGGAGTGAGTTCTGCTTCAGGGCTCCTTGCTCAGCCAGCTCAGCTCTTGATTTTAAATACTCTGGACCTTGCTACCACCATCCTGCATTGCACCAGCTCTCCCAGGAAGGACTTTCTTCCACCGAGTGCATCTGACCCCATATTAGGCTGGATACATTGGCTCAAGGTCGTCTTCAGCCTCTCAAATACCCTGCAGCTTGCTGGGATGGACTGAGCAGAGCAAGAAATAAGTTTCCTTCCTCCCAAACCCTGTTGCCCCTTTTCCAAGGAGAATACTCACACCAATGTTTGGGGGTTTCTCCTTTGTTCCCCATTGGTGTTGGAGTGAGGGCAGCTCACAGGACAGGGCAGAGAGCTGGGCACTGCAGCTACAGCCTGCAGAGCCTCCTGGAATGGTGAGCCATTGTCACTGGGCAGCGAGCGAGCCAGTTCAGAGCTGCTGTCCTGGTTTGGGACTGGGGATGGGCAAGGAAATGCCCTAAACATCCCCACTGCCTCCCAAGAGAGGAACAGGCTGTGAGAGAATGAACTCTGGCAGAGAAGGGACATAATATGCTACCCCTGCATCACTGCAGCTCTGTGCATTGCTGTCCCTTGGGCTTTGTCATGTTTATCTTCAAATTTGGTTTAGAGGAAAGGAAATGAAGATGGATAGATAAAGTCATTGAATAGAGATCTGCCAGGGGATTTTAAACACTACAGTCCAAGAGGCAAGAACCCACACCCAGCTCATTGCTGAGCAGACAGAAGTGCACACTCAAAATGCCACAGGACTTGCCCAGGTGGACTCTGGTCAACTGTGACCTTTCATACACTCACATTTCACCTCCTCTTCCACAGCTGGAGCTGCATCAAACATCCACGTTCCTTCCTCACCCAGCCATAACTCCCCCAGCTGCAGGGCCAGGGAGCAACCCAGCTCTTGGCTGCATCACTGAGAGCAGGCTCTGGCACAGCCCAAGTCCTTCTGAACAGCTCCAGGCTCACAACAGGATATCCCAGCTGGTTAATGAATCCAAGGCATGGCACCAACGCTGTAAACAGGGACATTTCTTTCTAGAATAGGGTACCTACCACATTCCTGATGCCCCTCCAGGAGGAATGGGTTCACTCTCAGCTGGGGTCCCAGCTTATACACAGTTGCTTAAAACTTTTTATAAAATATACTCCCTAGAAAGTATTTTCAAAAAACAAAGCCTGAAAGATTTGAGTTTGTTTAGCTTAAAAAGAGAAGAAAGAAACAAAAATCACCTGATTGATGCAGAGCCACTCCGGGACAGATCAGCTGTGCTCCCAAGCTAAAGAGAAAATGAAGAGTTTGCTGGAAATTGTAGGGAAGATCTGAGTTAGGTCCTAGGAAAGACCCTTAAATTGTGAGGCAGAAAAAATACTGGAGCAGGCTGGAAAAATCAGAGTTGATTTAGACACACCTGTTGGCGACAGTCCAGGGTCATGGTCCTTCCTTTAAACCTTTAACAACGATCATTGTTTTACATTTACTCCACATTACATTTTGAACATATCTCAACAGTTACACCTGACTTGCCATGTCCTGCCCTTCTAAAAACAACTGCCTCAAAACTGTTCTATTTATCGAATATAATAAATAATGATACATTTACATTTTCATCAAATTTTGCTTGCCAACCATCAGCTAAATAAACTGACAGCAGTGTGCTGAAACTCATTACTCATAAGTAATCGCTGGGAAAATGGAAATAATTGTATTTTTTATTTTGTGTTTTAGTGGGGTTCACCCATTACCTTCCAACTGCAGGATAAGACTTCTCTGAGCAGCATTTTGATATCAGGTGACACTATACAGCAGCATTTTCCTCTCTGGTTTGCCCCAAGGCAAAATTAGTGCATAATCTCATGCTCAAGGAATCATAGAATAAAAACAAATCTTGTTCTTGTGATTATATTTTTATTTCAGCTTCAGCAGCTAAGGTAAGAGGCTCTTTTTACCCACCTGCAATAACAGAGTAGGAAATCCCAAATAACCTCGATTATGCACTAAAGACTCCAAGCACAACTGCAATTCCAGACACCTGAGACAAATTAACCCCAAGTGCAAAACATTCTTTGAAGTCCCGAAGCCCTGAAATATAAATTTATTTCCATTTCTGTTCTGTTTTCAACCTGTGCTGCACCGTGTTTGACTCCCAGAGCTGGAGCACCACCCCACTCTGAGCCAGACCATCCCAGGACAAGCCACTCGTTGCTTCCACGCTCCCTCTCGTGGTGTTGATAGTGCCCCACAACAAACACAGGCGAGGACTCAGTGTGCAGGGATGAGCAGGTCAGTCCAGCAATCACACATTCCAGCATGCATCCACAGGCATTGCTGACTTTTCCTCCTTTTTCAGATTTTACATGTTATGTAAAAACTATTACCAGGACTGCAGAAGGCAGCTTGCTGTAAGCAAATACAAATGACAGCACAAGCTGTACAAGAAACTAAATACCGCCCTGACTCTGGTGATATCCAGACCACTTTATCTCATTTTTGATAAGCCAGTTGCACTGTGTTGTTGGCACAGCTATATAAAAAGCATTCTGTGATGTTTAATTCAAACAGGTCAATTCAAAGACATGAGAAAGCAATTTATGCAGCAAGAGAAAGGCTCTAAAATGTATTGAATCAAAGGAGCACTGATGCATCCAAGGACTTGGGCATCGCACAGCATTCCGTGACTTTCAGCTGGGGAGAGGCACCTCACCACACCTGCGTAGCAGTGCACAGCACTGGGCTGGTACCTTTACTTTTTGCTGTCCTTTATTTTTTCACATATGTTGTTGCTGGGCCCCTTACTGAGCATCAGGAAGGATCCTACAGCCAATGGCTTTGTCTGAGAAAGCTGCCAAATGGAGTCTGCAATGCCAGGTGAATCCTAGTGGAAAGGACAGAGTTCTAAGGAACTATACTGCTTATTTTCATGACAGATGTGGTTTCCCTCTTGGCTCAAGACAAATAACTTTGGTTGAGTAAGCCTTGATTACACCTAGACAAAGAAATGCACATGTTCTCCAGGTACCTCCAGGCCAATGGATCAGACCCATTCTATCATATGGATCTTGATCCTGAGTTTTATTAACACTTCCCTCCCAGATAACCTCTTGTCCTAGGTTACAATGTAAGATGTGCCCAAAGTATGTATTCTATCACCATCTTCATGAGCTGTTAAAACCAGGTGGGGCAGTGTTTCCCTTGTCCCCTCCCTCTAGACTATCTTCTGTTAATGGGCCCATCAATGCCTTGCTGCATGACTCATAGATAACTCCCTCTGGGAGCTATCTCTGTTTAATGGGCCATCAAGGACCCACTGCATGACTCATAGAATGAGATCATCCCATTGTGAGATGCTCCGCCCAGGGGGAGGGGCTAAGCATTCCCACCTGAATATAATCCAGGGTTTGGGACAGCACAGGAGCCCTTATCCACTGGATTCCCAGAGGACAAGAGCTACCAGACCTTTCTACAGGATCACTGCTTCGACAAGACCATTTCATCTGGACTGCTACCACCACCCTAACTAACAGGGTGTCAGGTTGTATTCTGACTGTCAGTGGTCTTTTGTACTATTGCATTTATTTTATTTTACTTCTTTTTTTCCTCCTATTAAATTGTATTTGACTTAAGAGTCTCTCACTGGTTTTGCTTTCAAATGAGTACACCTCTCTACCACCACTCTTTTTTTTTCCTTTTATTCTTTCTCAAAAGACCCTTATCATGCTTCAATCCTACCAGGGCGCACCAAATTCCAGGAATACAGCTCACAGCAGAGGGAAAGGTGTGTTAAGCTACTCTTCATAGCAGGCAGTGGAGGACAACAGAGCAGTATCCACCTGAAGCTGGGAGCTTGCTACTTTTGTAGTGATCAAAGGTGATCCCCACTTCATGGCTCCTCTTCCAGGGCCTTCTGGCAGGTGGTGGCAGTTACAAGACAGACATATTTCCAAAACCAGGAAATATTCCTACATTGTGACTGTCCCAAGGTCTCAGGGGTACATTCACAAAACCTTTCCAGATTATTAAACTGGGCCCCAAGATGGAGCCATTCAGATTATCCTGTGCTGACAACTACTTCAGAGACAGCTGAAAGGAATGCAGCTGGGCACCCAAGCACTTCTGACCACAGCCTGACACTGGGCAGGCCCTGTGGCTGAAATTTTTCTCCTAGCCTATTAAAACATCTTCATTACTGAGATTAGACCTAGAGCATTTGGCAAGGCTGTGCTAATTCCTGGAACAATGAATGGAAAATAATGACAGGATCAGTAATGTGACTGTGGTCACTGAGACACGGTACTGCAAGGGACTTTAGAGATCCCACACGACAGCCCAACACAGAGAGGCAGGAGCTACACACACCTCACACACTCCTTCCTCCAGCAGTGGTTATCCAATATCATCTTAGAAAATCCTTCACCACCCCACATAGCTGCAACTTGCTCCAGCACTTACATGTGCTCTGTGAGCAGCTTTCTCTCTTTTCCAACATAAATCAGCTTTCTGGAAATTGTGTTAAATTCTTCTTGTTTTCCCACAGAAGCCAGGCTGTTAGCGATTACACAATCATTATTAATTTGAAGAAAAGGGGTCTAAGATCTGTCCCAGCAGTAGGATGAATCCCAAGCTGATGACTGGTCATCCTATCTTGCCAGTTCCCAAAAAGACAAGTAGCACTTCAGGACTGTCACAGACAGCAAGTGTATTTTCTCTTTTCTGGGCTGACCAAATAATTTAAACGCAATGTCAAGGTAGATCTTCTAAGGACATAAAACTGTATGAACTAATCAGCCTAGTGGCAGGAAAAAAGAAACAATTTCTGGAAAAGCCAGAAATTTCCCAGAAAGCTGACTGTTTGCTTTACTGAGTTGCAGTCATAAATCAAACCTTTTAGTAGAAGCATGAGTCTTAGGAGTGAACAAGTTACATTGTAGTCTCACAAATGTATGAAATACTAATCCTTTTCATAAGTCTGAGAATTTTTCAACTTTGTTATTTAAGTTCTAGTCCACTTATTTATTTACATGCAAGAAGTCCAATTTCAAAATTATTCTACAATGCTGGTGCATCTGATTCCAAGCAAGTCCAAGCACCTCCACATCTCTAACACACCCCTCCCCATATGCCCCCAGGAGGGAAGTGCTACAGTTATGATTTTTCTTCCAAGGCAAGAACAATTGAGGTCACCCAGTAACTGGCAGTGTCACGGAGTCTAAAATCCCACGCAAGCCTAATCACTACAAATATGCTTAGGAGGAAGTAAGGCACTAAGAGAGCTATCACAGCACACTCAGACTGAACCAGCAGAACACCAAGGAGCACAGACATGCCACAAACCAAACAAGCAGCAAAGCCTCCCCTATGAGTGAATATTTTACAGGTTCCTACAACTTTCCCATCAATTATTTCAGTTATTTCTCCAGACCCTTTGGAGGGACTTGGAGAAAATAGTTTTGAAGGAGAGCACCAGCAGCAAGTAAGCTGATTCCATACTAAATACATTGTTTCCACAGAGAACAAGTTTCATCCCTTACAATCCTGCAATCAGCGCTGTCACTGCCAGCCAAGCTCAGTGCTGCCCTCAGCAGCACCAACACACTACTGCCAGTGGGACATCACCTCTGAATCGAACACTGTGCTGATTTACAGCTCAGAGTCCTTCTCTGCTCCTCACTGCTGTATTGGCCAGGCAGAGATACAAGTGGCTATGTAAAACACCCAAAACCCACATTATTTCACTTTCAGAGCACAGAACATCGAGCCATGTCATCTCCTGACAGAGCCTGCCCGCAGCTCCAGGAGCTGTTTGGCTTCATCCAGCCAGTGAGCGAGCGGTGACTCAGCCAGCCCCAGCAACTACCCAGGCTGCTGCCTTTCCAGCACAGATAACTCACACAGGTCAACACGTATTGCTTTGGAACCCATATCTCATTTTAATTAAGACTAGACACTTCCACCTAGTTTCACACTGTAATTACAGCCCAGCCTCTGGGGGCAGATGCCAGTGTATAGCTCATAATCACAGAATCACAGAATGTCTAGGTTGGAAGAGACCTTCAAGATCATTGAGTCCAATCCATGCCCTAACACTTCAACTAGATCATGGTACCAAGTGCCACATCCAGTCTTTTTTTAAACACATCCAGGGATGGTGACTCCACCACCTCCCTGGGCAGACTATTCCAGTACTTTATCACTCTTTCAGTGAAAAACTTTTTCCTAATATCCAACCTATATTTCCTGTGTCCTCTCATTCTGTCAGTTGCTGCCTGGAGAAAGAGACCAACCCCCAGCTGACTACAACCACCCTTCAGGAAGTTGTAGAGAGTGATAAGGTCACCTCTGAGTCTCCTTTTCTCCAGGCTAAACAACCCCAGCTCCCTCAGTCGTTCTTCATAGAGCTTGTGTTCCAGACCCCTCACCAGCTTTGTTGCTCTCCTCTGGACGCGCTCAAGTGTCTCAATGTCCTTCCTAAACTGAGGGGCCCAGAACTGGACACAGTACCCAAGGTGCGGCCTCATCAATGCTGTGTACAAGGGAAGAATGACCTCCCTGGTCCTGCTGGCCACACTATTCCTGATACAGGCCAGGATGCCCTTGGCCTTCTTGGCCACCAGGGCACAATGCTGGCTCATGTTCAGCCAGCTGTCGACCAGAACCCCCAGGTCCCTTTCTGCCTGGGCACTGTCCAACCACACCGTGCCCAGCCTATAATGTTGCAGCGGGTTATTGCGGCCAAAATGCAGGACTCGGCACTTGGACTTATTAAACTTCATTCTATTGGATTCTGCCCATCCATCCAATCGTTCCAGGTCTCTCTGCAGAGCCCTCCTACCTTCCAACAACAGATCGACACATGCTCCCAGCTTAGTGTGGTCTGCAAATTTACTAATGAAAGACTCAATACCCTCATCCATGTCATCAGTAAAAATATTGAACAGAACTGGCCCCAGCACAGACCCTTGAGGGACACCACTGGTGACTGGCTGCCAGCTGGATGCCACACCCTTCACCACCACTCTCTGGGCCTGGCCATCCAGCCAGTTCTTAAGCCAGCAAAGAGAGCTCCTGTCCAAGCCGTGGGCTGCCAGCTTTTCCAGGAGTATGCTATGGGAGACAGTGTCAAAAGCCTTGCTGAAGTCCAAATAGACAACATCCACAGCCCTTCCTGCATCTACCAGGCGGGTCACCTGGTCATAAAAGGAGACCAGGTTGGTCAAACATGACCTACCCCTCCTAAACCCGTGCTGGCTGGGTCTAATACCCTGCTCATCCTGTAAATTCTGTGTGATGACACTCAGTATACATTGTTCCATTATCTTGCCAGGTACTGAGGTCAGGCTGACTGGTCTATAATTACTAGGATCCTCCTTCCCACCCTTTTTGTGAATGGGTGTCACATTGGCCAGCTTCCAGTCATCCGGAACCTCACCAGTGAGCCAAGACTGTTGGTAAATGATGGAGAGCGGCTTCGCAAGCTCATCTGCCATCTCCCTCATCACCCTGGGATGGATCTCATCTGGGCCCATGGATTTATGAATATCCAAGCATCTCAGCAGTTCTCTGACTGCCTCCACTTGGATAATGGGGGGACCATTCTGTTCCCTGACACCATCAACCAACCCAAGAGGACAGTTGTCTTGAAGGCAAGTCATCTTTCCACTAAAAACTGAGGCAAAGAAGGCGTTAAGCACTTCTGCCTTCTCCTCATCTGCAGTTACTAAGTTCCCTCCCTTGTCCAATAAAGAACAAAGGTTGGTCTTATCCTTCCTTTTACCATTAATATATTTGTAAAAACATTTTTTATTATCCTTTACAGAAGTTGCCATTCTAAGTTCAAACTGAGCTTCGGCCTCCCTAATTTTTTTCCTGCATACTCTAGCAGCCCCCTTAAATACTTCCTGAGAGACCTGACCCTCCTTCCAAAGATGATACATCTTCTTTTTATTCCTAAGTTCCTCCAAGACCTCCTTGTCCATCTAGGCTGGACATTTACCCCGTCGACTTCTCTTTTGCCACACAGGGACAGTCTGTTCCTGTGCCCTCAAGATCTCTGTTTTGAGGCATGCCCAGTTTTCCTGAACTCCTTTGTTTTTAAGGGCCGCTTCCCAAGGAACTCTCTGAATAAATCTCCTAAATAGGCCAAAGTCTGCCCTCCGGAAGTCCAATGTAAAAGTCTTATTGGTGCTCCTCCTGATTTCACCAAATATTGAGAACTCTACAATTTCATGATCACAGTGCCCCAAGTGGCCTCCAACCACCACATCTCCCACCAGCCCATCTCTATTTGCAAACAACAGGTCTAACATAGCCCCTCCCCTGGTGGGCTCACTCACCAGCTGTGACAAAAAGTTGTCCTCCATACACTCTAAAAATTTCCTGGACTGCCTCTTATCTGCTGTATTAAGTTCCCAGGAGATGTCTGACAGGTTGAAGTCACCTACAAGAACAAGGGCTGATGATCCTGAAACATTATCTAGCTGCTTATAGAATAGGTTGTCCACCTCTTCTTCCTGGTTGGGTGGACGATAACAGACTCCCAGTAGGATGTCAGCCTTGTTGGCCTTCCCCTTAATTCTTACCCATAGGCATTCAACTTCATCTTCATTAGTTTCAATACCTATGGCATCAAAAGTCTCCTTAATATAAAGGGCCACCCCTCCACCTCTTCTTCCTTTCCTGTCTCTTCTGAAGAGCTTGTAGCCGTCCAGTGCAGTACTCCAACTGTGAGTCGTCCCACCACGTTTCCGTGACAGCGACTACATCATAGCTTTGCTGATGCACCATGGCCTCTAGCTCTTGTTTGTTACCCATGCTGTGTGCATTGGTATACATGCACCTCAGCTGGGCTACTGATATTACCCCTAACTCAGGCTTACCACCCTTGAGCCTGCTTCCAGACAGCCCAGCTGCATCCCCTTCCCCCTTCAAACCTAGTTTAAAGCCCTCTCAATGAGTTCTGCCAGTTCATGAGCTAAAAACCTTCTGCCCTTAACAGAGAGATGTATCCTATCTGGTTCCAGCAGAGAAGGTGCCGTAAAAGTTTCCCCATGATCAAAGAATCCAAAATTTTGCTGATGACACCAACCCTTAAGCCACTTGTTAATGATGTGAGTTCTCCTATTTCTTTAATCATTTTTCTCTGCCACCAAAGGGACTGAGCAGAACACTACCTGTGCATGCCCCTGTCCTATCAACCACTTGACCCAGTGCCCTAAAGTCCCTTTTAATAGCTTTGACACTCCTCTTTTCAATCTCATCACTGCCAGCCTGGAGTATCAGCAGTGGGTAATAATTAGAGGGCTGAATCAGCCCAGGAAGTCTCTCAGTGATATTTTGTACCCAGGCCCTAGGGAGGCAGCAGACCGCCCTGTGGGATGGGTCTGGTCGACATATGGGGCCCTCAGTTCCCCTTAGAAGGGAGTCACCTACTACAATTACCCTTCTTTTCTTCTTGATGTTAGAGGTGGTGATCTGTCTTACAGATGAATCATAATTGGGAGGCTTGCTGGGCAGATAATTTTCTTCTAAATCATCTGGCTGACTCTCTAGATCCAGGGCCTCATACCTATTCTGAAGTGGCACCTGGTTAGGGGATGGGGGTTGGGAGGAGTTTTTATTATTACCTCCCCGAGCAGGGACCTATTTCCACTCCCCTTCATTTACCAGGTGCCATTCTATTGCCTGAGAGTGTGCACATGAGGTGTGGCTGGCAGTTCACCCTCCACCCTGGCAGGGTCACTCTGTCCCAGCTGTGGGGTTTGTGTGGCTGTGGGTTGTAACCCTGCACACCCAGCCAGGCTGCAGGGCCCAGCTCTGCCCTGGGCAGTGACACAGTTAAGTGTTACCCGTGCTGGCTGGGGGAGCAGGGTGGGGACAGGCCCCTCGCCTGTGCTGCAGTTGGCTCCTGCTCTCTGATGGCTCTAGGAGGACATCCCTGTCCTCTGGCTGCACGGGGGAAGCAGGACACTGGGAGATTTCTGCAGGCACCTGTAAAGCAAGACTTGGTAGACCAAAGAAAAAGCTGCCATGAAACACTATATAAACAGCCCCAAAACCAGACAGAGCAACATGACGTTGCCACACCTATTTAACAAAGGATGCAACACAAGTCTGTGTAGCAGCAACTGAGTTCACTCTCAGCACCAAGACTTTTGAAAGATAATAGCCTTAAATAAGAATCTTATGTCCTTCCTTAAAATCCCCAACCCAGCCTGTATTACACTGTCACCTGGAAACAAACCAGTGGTGTAAGTCACAGGGACTTAACAGCTGTACTCACATCACTTCCCAACCTACAAGTGGAAACAGGAAGCAGCTTCCTTAGTTACACTGAGTGCCATCAGGAATTGGGAGTATTATTGCTGCATTCTGACTTCTTTTAAACCCCATGAGAAGTCAGACTCACACAGCAATGAACCCACTAGTAACACCTCAAAGCAGACTGATCCTAAAGTGTCAGCTCCCACTCTCAGCGACACTAATGAGAACACGCATGCTCCACCCTCACCTCTCAGCTAGGTTAGGGAAGCAGACATTTCACCCAAAATCACTTAGAAGCACACGCTGTTCTTTTCTATCATTTTCCTCTCAAGATGGAAACTACTTCTCTATTTCAGCAAAGGAAGTGTGAGCAGGAAGAAGAAACAGCACAGAAACCTACCTACAAGATAAAGCTAACGCTGTTTCAGCTGGAGGAGGGGTGGTGAGCAGGCTACGTGGTTTTGCTTGTTGACACATTGCTGAGGACTGAAGGTACCAAGGTATCAACTTTTTCTCAACTTGAAATCACATTTTCCATTAACGCACAGCATTAGTTACAAACGCAGTACTAAAGGTCAGTGCCAAGACTGTATGTCCTGAGGAAGATGCACTTTTTGTTACAGGGCCCAGATGACAATCATTGACTTGGCAAATTCAGGGCTTTTACTGAGCATTTAAGATAATTGTTATCAAATAGCTTTGAGCACTTTGGTTTTCTGGAAAAATCTTGTGCCTCTCCTGTGGCAGAGCTCCAGGAGCACTCACTCTGCCAGGGTGGTAGAAAGATGTCAGCTCTGGCTGGAGGGCAGCTACAGACACTGCAAGGTGATGTCAGGACTTGCGGCCATCTTCACACACATAAAGCCTGCATGAAAACAAGAACGTTTAAGACTCGCACAAGACAAACATTTCTTTTGAACAAATCTCCATCACACTGGCCTGTGAGGAGGCTGCTCTGAACCAGCCCCCAGCTCAGGGAGTGCCTGCCTTGCACAGGAAGACGAAGCACAGCCCTTGCTCCCCCTTCTCTCTCCTCAGAGCACCCGAGACCGTGAGCTTTACACCCAGCTGGGGCACAGCTGTACACCCTATTCCCCCACACCAGGACTCAAGACAATTCAGATGTGGTTACTGCATTTAGAACAACCAGGACCTCAAAAACAACCCACAAAACAAAAAGCAGCAGCAGCTTGTCAGTTCAGCCCACTCCAGAAGAAACTGAACACAGACTACTCACCCTGGTTTGGTAATACAGGTATCTATTTTATTAAAAAAGTTACAAACAGGTGGACTGTAGGGTTGTCTTACAAAATGGCAAGAATGAATTCTACTGGAAAAAACTTTTTACAAAGATTATAGGTAATTGTTCCATTTTTGCACTTGTTATTCCAGATTTCACCTATCACTGATAAAGATACAGTACATTAGATACAAGCTGTTAGGTTACATTTTTATTTGTAGAGCCCTACTGCAGTGATTTGAACAACTCCTAAACAGATGCCATAGTAAAGACAATACATATTGCATTTATTATTAGCCTCTTACTCTAATAAGCAACTTCACATGCAAACTATTGAGGAAGCCTAAATAAACTTTTGGTCCCTTTTCCCCCCAAAGTGTGCTGAAGAAACCATCTCTCATTTTCCCAGTCCTGTCACTCTAAGGTAGTTCAAGTTTAAGGTTTTTTTTAATTTGTTTGGTTTTTGTGGTTTTTTTTTTCTTTTTTCTTTTTTTTTGCTGAGGTCAATGAAAATGAACACTGCTTTGAAAACTACCCATAGGAATGAACCACTGATCAATATCAACCAACTTTTTCCTTCTTAGACAAAGGAAAACTAGGATCTTTACGAATTACTTTCATATCCTATTACTTCCTTACAACCTACAAAAAAGATCAACAACCATCACTTAAAAAAATCTACTTTGAATACAAGGTTTGGTTTAATTCTGATATTAAAGTGCAAACCTAAGTATTAGCCTCAGCCTGTTTATAAAGTTTGTACAAACAGGAAAAAATATTTCAAGTAACCCCACAGAAAAAGAATCAGGTGTTTCAATAACCAGGCAGAAATCCTGGTGTCCTCTTCTTTTCAGGATTCAAATTCAACATTGAATGTAGACACAGAATCTTTATTTCTGCTAATATTGTAAAGTCAGCCTGCATTATTACCAATAAAACACATTAATAGAGATACTGTACCGGTGATCTTTTATTGTTTTAAATGTCATCATCCACAATACAATTTGTGAGTTTTCAACTGCTTAACCTCATATATCCATCACCGCTTTTACTGGAGCTTTTCTCATAGATATTTAGCTATTACAGGGAAAGAATGTACATTTCTAGAAGCATATTCAAATGACTAAAGCTGGGCTCCTAAAAACCTAGAACTTTGGTGCAGTAGGTGAGCTGCAGTTATTAGATTTCTGCAAAAAAATTACACATTTTAAACCACTGCTAGAAAAAGCTCTCATGTATGCAACACGTTAATAAAGGTGAACAAAAAGATTTTGTCTGTTCTTTGTACATTTCATTCTGCTCTTTATACCTGCGTTATTGTTAAAATTTTCAAGTATTCAGAGAAAATGTTGATCAGGTAAACAATAAGGAAGGCAATGGCTGTTTAAAGCACACTTGCAGTTAGTATCACTGAAACCTGGTGCTTTTCCCCTTGTTACACCAACTTGTCTCTAATATTAAACTTGTTTACTGGGGAAAAATAAACAAACTACAAAGCAATTTGTGACAGTGCAAGAAAAACTTTAACAAATATTGCTTAAAAATATTATTCAGAAAGACAAATATTAGGAACTATAAAATGTAAAGTGATCTTATTTGCATTAGATTTACATATGCAGAGGTCTACTAGATGTCTCTTACTGTGCCAGGCAAAGCTGAGCTGACAGAGGCGGCATAGAGCCTGTTTTGAAGGATACATTATCCCTTTTCAAAGGCATAGAGAAGCAATTTGTAAACATGCAAGTTTAGAAACTCAGTAGAAGAAAAAGTGTGCTGCTGTTTTTCAATGCTACAATTGTCATGTTCAATTAAGAAACCCGAGATTGCAAGAAACATCAGCTGGAGACTTTATATCCATTCCAAGTAATCCCTGCTGTCAAATCGGACTGATTACAAACACACTGTCACAGCTGCATTTGCCAAGAAAAGGGATACTACATCCATACAACAGAGGTGCCTTCAGTATCTTTCCATGACACACTCACACGTAAACAAAAAGTCTCAAAGATAGACCAACTACATTGTAGGAGAAAACCTTGCAAAGAGAAATAAGCACTGATGCGAGGTAATATACAGAAGTAACCATTTGTTTAAGGCTCAATTTATTCTCCATTAAAACTCTTTCTTCTAAAAGGCATTGAGTAGATAATACTGAGTTTAAGTATTTAATAAATACAAGTTCAGAATTGATTAAAGAAATCAATTAAAACATTAAAAATTAAGTCTTGCATATTAGCCATTATATGAACTTAGAAAGGTATAAAAGGACTGATAGATAAAGAACAGATGTTTTAAAACTTATGGTAAACATGCTAAGCATTCTGATTAAGGGGTGTGGATCCTGGAGGCCACCAACCTTATGCACATAGATGTATGGCAATGTGCTGTAACAGAGACAGGTTTACCAAGGCTCAGCTCTGCAACCTGGGCTGAAAGTTCTCCAAAGCAGCATCTGTGCAAGTTTCCTCTGAGTTTTATCTGCAATTAAAAAAAAAAAAAAAAAAAAAAAAAAAGAAAAACTAATGAAAACCATATTCAATACACATCCAAAGTGAACACAGCTCCTCCCCTGCCTGGAATGGCCAGTTTTCCATCCTGAGCTCCAAAGGACTGTTTTCCACAGCAGCATTCCCAAATGTTCCACTAACTATGGTAATAATACAAGAGGCAAGCAGGTAACAACCTACTGCTATTCACTTTGTAATAGCTGCTGCTGTGGGATATGAAATTGCATCTAAAGATCTGAAAAAGCCAGGAAATTTAAGTTCTCTTGTACAGATGCACTAATGCAGGACCTAGTGTACGTATAATACCCAGTAACATATAGCAGTGGCCTTTAGCACAAGTTCTGGGAACAGGCAGATGAGCCAACTCACTCAGTTTTGACATCTGTGTTCCCAGCAATCAGACCCTCTAAATAACTCCTAAAAAAGCCCCTTAGCATTCAACCTCAGCAGGGACAGAGCTGTACACCACCATCCTCAATCAAGCACACCAACACGTTATCAGTGTGACCAAAACATCTTTGCATTTCAGATAACTTGCTTGTAGCTCCCAGGATTTATCTGCAGAGATATCCTAAAAGTCTCAGGCGAAGCTCAAAGTCTGTAGAAACCTGTCATATGTACATGCATGTACTTCACTCTAGCTTGATCCATGGCTTTTCAGGAACCTTCTCAATTCTTGAAGTAATTTCTCCAAATGAGTCAGGACCTTATGTTTCCTACTGCACCATTTCTTTTCAGCTGTTGATTTGCTCTCAGCTAACAGTTTGTCATGACAGAGTGCTTTGACATAGCCAGGGTTCCCCTTCTTGCCTAACTGGTCAACCCCAACATTCAGGAGCAGCACTCCTGCCCTGACAGGAGCCAACAGCCAGGTTTTTCTTGTTTGTTTGCATGTTTTCCAACTAACAGCAATTCTCTCCCAGTCTGGTGAGATCACTCCCACCCCACACACTGTTGCTGGTCCACAAATTTTAGACAGAAAGGGTCCGTGTACTATCAAAAGCAGTGAACCAACATTTAGCTTCTAATGGGGATGGATTAGACCTGCTTAATAGATGTTTTATCTTTGCTCAGAGCACAGAAGAGGCAAACCATTTACAGTGTAGCTCCTCATCCTACCAGAGTTAGATCCACCCCAAAAACTTCATCTAAACCCAGCATTCAATAATGTGGCCAGCAAAGAATTGCTGGGAATAGTAAGAACAGAAAAATGAAGTAATGACATTTTCCTCCACATGCCCTTCAGCATCCTTGCATTTGCAGGTTAGAGACCTCCCAATTCAGATTTGCCATCTCTCCATTTTGTGTTTAGTTACTAAAATTAACACTACATGATATCTTATCTGGCTTCATTTGCCTGTGATATTTTATACCACTCTCTGGTCTCTTCTGTGAGCCAGCAGAAGAGAAGGGAAAGTTAGACAATATAGTATAATAAATGTGTCTGTGTTGCACAGCCACATAGACCAGAAGAGAGTATACTTTCAGTTTTTATTCCTAGAGAGGAATACTCTTCCTTCAACCTTGCTAAAACCAGTTACTCATGAACACAGAGGACAGAAATCACTAATCAGAATCAGTCTTTCATCCCAACATGGTGTTACCAATCCTATTAGTATCAGAAAGACTTTAATGTACGAGCACTGTACCAAGTACCATACTTTAAAGAAGATTCAAAATACAAAACAGTGTCATACTGAAAATTCAAGAGAAATACTGGAGCAAGGAACACAAAGCAGGTCCTGGAACTCTCCTATCTCTGAATGCAAGAGCAAAAACAACAGAAGACCACTGCAGAAACAGGAAAGGGGAGGTAGGAAACAGGATGTGAGAACAACGCACATTTTTAAAAGAAACTATGGGTTATCCTGACTATGCAGTTATGTTCCATCCTTCATCTCATCCAAGGCAGCTGACTGGAACAGCAGTTTAGCAAATGCTTCTCAAAAATGTCATGAAAGAACCTATGCATCACAGCTGACAGACAGGCCGAGGTATCAGCACCAAAAAGAGGTTAAGTGGTACCTGTGAGTTAAAACTGACACAAGAACAGCCTCAGGCAAAGCTAGGCCCAGCAAAAATATCCACCCCCACCCCTCCTGTGGGTTTCTGCACCAAAACTGCAGGAACACAAACTGTTGTATGTATTGCTCTGTGAACTGACACACCCAAGACTCCTCCTGGACACAGCCAGGTTACAGAACTCAGAGATGATTATGATGGTCCCAGGACACAGCTGTAGTTCAAGCCCACTTCCTACACACAGATATTCAGACAGCTGGTTCTACTTCCTCAATTTCATTTTACCTAGGAAGGGTCACTCCTAAAGCAGAGGTCTGACAAGCAGCAATTGTTTCCTGGATCACAGATAAGCAGGATTACAAAGCTGATTAGAGCTATCACAAGACACCATCAGCACCTCTCCTACCAGAGCACATCAGACAAAAATTATCAAGCAGCAAAGGCTTCCGATAAAGTTAATGAGATCCTACATCCACTCAATCAAAGAACAAGGATAGAGTGGGAACTAGGAAGAGAAAAGTACACCAAAAGTGTTAGGCTGAAATGAAATATACAGAGCATGAAGCCTGTGAAAAGCCAGAATGAGTAATAAAAGTTCCAGACATGGTGAGAACTGGACTGAATAGGAAATGGATCAGGAAAGAAAGACTTATTTGGCACAGGTGATGAGACTATACTGGGCAGAGACAGCATTCCCTAGAAGCAAGGAAGCAGTTTGCTGCTAAAGGCTTGGGGTGATTGTCTAAGCCAGGCAGAAGGAAGGAGAGGAAATCCCTATCACAAAAGCTTAGATCCTCTGTCTCAAGAGCTCACAAAGACATAAGAATACAGATGTTTCTTCTGAAGCAAGAACATGTTTAGGAAACCCACCAAATCTAGGCATAAGTTATCATACAAAGAAATAACGTGGCCCTGCTCCTTCTTCAATTTCACCTTTAAGATTAAATGTGCTACTTAGTGCTAAATCCAGAAGCAGACAGGTTACAAAGCCTCCCTTGGAAGCAATCAATTCCAGAACTACAAATTTCAAGGATGAAAGGCCTGATTTTGTCAGAGTTTAAGACAGTAACCTGCACAAGATGAGCCATTAGTAGCCCAGGGGATTGCCATATCCTTTGGCATGATACTTCTAGTCCACATAATCTTGTTTGTGAAGCTGCCTTAGAAATAGCTGTAACATTGCATTACTATACGCAATTCAGGATACTACCCCTGCAGCACTCAATTAAAAAAAAAAGGCAGTAATTTCTTAGATTCATTTCTTCCTAGAACTCTATAGACTCTGCAGGTGTGATTAATGTATAATGAGACTATTTGTATTTTCCTCTGCTCCAAAACAACAAGCTTGCTCACCTTTCAACAAGTAAATCTCAAACTTACACACACCTCTTACACAGTGACAGCAGCCCTTCCTAATTTCACAGAACTAGAGATAAAAACATCATGTATTATCTGTAGCATGACAGTGCTAGGGCCATGAGCACCTAAAACTTTATATTTACAAAGCACTTGATAACAATCTCAAAGACGAGCTTTGAGACTTCACTCTCTGACCTTGCACTCAAGATTAAAGAGGATACATGGTCCAAAGCTTCCAGTAATAACCTATTTTCTCTCTTGTCACTCAGACACAAAAAGCTCCTTTGAGTTAAGCAAGTTACTAACATGGCAGTGGGAGTCTGAGCCTCAGGCAGTGCAGCTGTCAGGAGGGGCAGTTCCTTCCTCTGAATTTCCACATCCTCCCTCATTCCTGCACTTGCCCTTGGAGATCACGATGAGTTGTTTGCAAAGACAGGTCCAACAGACAACTGGAGGTCTGAGGGACCAGCTGGCTGCACAGAGCACACCAACGGTGCTTTGCAGTAACGTGGATTCAAGCCAGCGCTGAAACAAGACCTGCAACAGCTACAGGGGAAACAGGACTGTGGGGGGGTCCAGAACCACCTCAACGGGAATGCACATCGGGGAGGAACAGACCCATTCACAGTCAGGTGAAAAAGGTGCTGAAAAAGACCACATGTGAAAGGCCAAAGGCAGCTGTCCTGGAGGAAAAAAATAAAAATCAAAGCAACACCTGACACAGGGGAAGCTTTACAGAGGGCACTCTGAAAGCTGTACTCTCATCACACCTCTTACGAGTCACTGGGAAAGGAGAGTCATGCGTTGGGAAGCCATTTTACAGTGTGTTCTCTGCTCTGGAGATTTGAGATGAAGAGCACTTTGTGCACGCCCTTGACTATTACATGTGGGCTTTGAGCCACTTCTCACTACTCAGGGTGGTTCTCTTGCAAGAGAAACTTATTCCACTGATAAGGCAGAAGGGTACTGTCAGTTTCTGTACTACAGAACTTTATTTCTTTTAAAAAAGCTCAAAGTCTCAGAAAAACTACTGGGAAACTTGGTCTCAATAATCCCATTGAACTCCAAGCTAACTCCCATTACTTGAAAGTAATTCAGATACCAGCTACAAGAATAAACCCACTGCAACATCACAAAGCACTTATGCAGAATAACACAGCATCAAATACAGCACTGACAGTCAAAATAGGTGCAGATGAGATCATTCACTTTGTGTCATTGTAAAATTACTGCAAGCAAATGCAGCATTCCCTGACTAACCCTACTGAGGTAATACAAGAAGTCCATTTGACTCAATCATGTGCACAAGCTCCCATCTCTTTTGGAGGATGGCTGCCTTCAGGTTAGACTGCCTCATTTCAGACTCCCTGTCCCTTTATCTCTTACTGAAACACCATGTTTCGGCACTGCAGTTAGTGATGACTGTTCAACCAACCTGCTCTGTATGGCCACAGTTGATGTTTTTCTTAATTTCTCTCACTGGACGATGCAAGTTGTACAACACTGATCTTGTTTTTCAGGCAGGGAGGCATAGTTCATTTGCCTGACGATCTCAGCAAACAGTTCATCCACCATTGTTTTGCTCTTGGCTGACGTTTCCATGAAGGGACAGCCCCACTCCTGAGCCAGGGCTCTGCCTTCTGCAGATAAGACTTCCCTCTCCGACTCCAGATCCACTTTATTCCCCACTAGGATCAGAGGAACTTTCTCATATCTCTTCACCCGGACAATCTGGTCCCTCATTGGCTTGATGTCCTGGTCAAACAATCCAGCTGGTTAGTACATGCAAGGAATCACATGGAATTGCTATAGAACCACTAGAGAAACACATTTTAATAACCCTCACATGCAACTGAACATTAAAAATACATCAGAAGACTTCTTAAACTCATAGTCATGCAGATATAGAATTCAGAGAAAATTTACTACCTATCACTAAGTTACTTCTTTTATATAAAAGCATGCACATTTTATAGAATTTATGTGCATATACAAGCAGAAAGTAACTGCTGTGCTCTCAGACAGTCGGTTCAGCCAGAGGAAGACACTGTATTGCTGCTCTGAAGGCTGGTTTCAGCTTTCTGAAGTTGTCTCAAGTCTAAGGACCTGTAACCCTAGCAGGGGCATGCCATTACACAACCATTTAGGAAGTTTGTGCTTAGTTTACAGCTTGAGAAATCCATCAATTTAAATAAAGCCTTCTCAGTCCTGGAATACTTAGAATAATTCATTGTGAACACATGCAATCACATGTAAGCAACCAAATTAGATGCTGTAAAGAGATTTTATTACCTAGAGATGCATTTATTCAAGTCTGAGCCGACATGGGGAGTTTACACTTGAAAGTCTGAGTCAGCCTCCTCTGCCCCCTGAGTCTTTTAAGTTACTATCAGTACTACAAATTCTTGCATAGTTCTGAGACAAAGCAATCCCAGCGTTTTAAGTTACTACTGTGTAAAGAACTGCAGAGTGGTTTACACCTACAGCCTTCAGAGCAAACACACTACAGACAGGAATAATTAAATATTAACAAGGTGGATTACTGTACATCCATTCCTCAAATAATGTGGGCTCACTAGAACCCAAAAATCAGTGAAAATGAGAGCAGAAGCATCCCAATGTCACTGCTGTTGTTTTCCAGAGATAAGCATGTCTTCAGCTTGCACAGGGTTGTTTCCTCTGCTAAGATAAGGTTTAGCCTTCAGCAGAAGCAAACAGTGGGGGTGTTCGAGGTCTTGCTAAGCAGCTGGAACACACCCAGCTCAGCAGCCCAAGCCAAGGCAGGAGTTGCAAATCCCTGCACTGCATGGAGTGCTGCTAAACTCACTTATTGCCCAAAAACAAAGCCCCGTTTCTACAGGCAGCTTAGACCAGTTACTGGCTAAGACATTTCCTTTTTTTTTTTTTTTTTGGAGTGTTTCAATAGTAGAAATCAAATCCAGATCCACAAATTATCATGTATAGCTAGTTCTCCAGTACTCCACCTACGCTGTGAGAGCATCGAGCCCGTGCTGGACAGGAATATATTTTGGGGGGAGGGAGCGGAAAATAGCAGCTCACTTAACAAGTCACAACTGCAGAACAATGAGACTCTCTTCAAGAGCAACTGCAGAAACATACCTTTTAGGAAGGAGAGGGGGTTGGAAGGGGAAGTCTCGATTTTAATATCGAGTGATTTCTTCACAAAAGCCAAGAGACTTCTGTTGGGGAAGTGGGAGCTAGTCATTGTTCTCCAGCACTGCGTGGAATTTAACAATGGTGGCATCCTGATAAGTACTTGCAAAGCAAGCAGTTTTCCATCAGGAAGCAGGGCTGGTAAACGCGCTTTCAAGCTGGGCATTTACGCTTTTTGCCCTTCGGAGATAAAGCGCTTCTACGCACACGTGGCTACCCCTAAAACTTTCTCCTCGGCCCAGTGCCTTCCCCGGGGCAGGGCCGGCTCCATCAGAGGACGGGACATCGGGAGAGGTTACCTGGAAGGACTGCTGGTTGACCAGGCTGTAGACGAGAATGAATCCCTGCCCATTCTTGATGTAGAGGTCGCGCATGGAGGCGAACTGCTCGGTGCCCGCCGTGTCCAGGATCTCCAGCACCGAGGGGGACGAGTCCACCTCGATCTCCTTGCGGTAGAAGTCCTCAATGGTGGGGTCGTACTTCTCGATGAAGGTCCCGGTGACGAACTGCACCGTCAGGGCGGACTTCCCCACCCCCCCGCTGCCCAGCACCACCACCTTGTACTCCCGCATCGGGCCCCGCTCGCCGCTCCCCGCCGGGCCCGGGCCTAGGGCAGGCGGCACCGCGGCCCTCGCATAGCCCCGGCCCGCCTCAGGTGAAGGGCGAGGCCCCACTGCTCCCGCGCCGTCCTGGGGGGAGCTAGACCCCCGTCAGTGCCCGACACGGCCCCAGCCCCGCTGCGCTCCTTCACCGCCGCACTCCCGCCATCGCTGCCTCGGCCGCGGGACCCGCCCGCCAGGGCCACCCCCACCCGGAAGGGTTTTGCTGAGGCACCGGAGGCGGCCTCGCTCCGTCGCCTTCCGCTCACTTCCGGCATGCTGCGTCACGGCCCGCCCGAACTGCGCCCGGGGGGGGCAGATTGAGTGTGGCACCGAGGCACCCGCGCTGTGACGGGGGACAGATTTGCATGAGGCACCGAGGCACTGTCCCAGCTCGGTCCCCTAACATGGCGGCCTTAACATGGCAGTCGCGGTCGTGGCCGTAGCCTCTTCAAGGGTGGTTCTGTGAGGGGCGCGGTGTCCCTCTACGAGCTCCTGCTCGGCACTCGATAACTTGAACGCCTTAACAAACTCCTCTGAGCTCCCTGCCGGGAAAAGACCCGCGGGGGAGGGGACCCCGTCTATGACACCGGCGGGTGTTGAGAGTGGGACACCGGTACTGCGGTTCTTCATCCCTGGAAGCCCGCTGGGCTGGTGATAAAGAGGGTCGCCAAGTTGATCAGAGGGATGGAGCACCTCTAATATGAGGAAAGACTGTGAAAATTGAGATTGTTCAGCCTGGAGATGAGAAAGCTTCGGGGTGACCTAATTGCCCCTTCCAGTGCCTGGAGGGAATTTACAGGAAAGACAGAGAGAGACTGTTTACAAATACATGTAGTGACAGAAAAGGGGGAATGCGTTCGGACTGAAAGAGTGTAGGTTTAGATTAGATATTAGGAAGATCTTTACTGTCAGGGTGGTGAGGCCCTGGCATAGGCCGCGCAGAGAAGCTGTGGCTGCCCCAATCCCTGGAAGTGTCCAAGGCCATCCATGGCAGGGGGTGAAACGAGATCATCTTTAAGGTCCTTGCCAACCCAAACCACTTTGTGATTCTGTGAAAGTTGTTACCTCTACCTACAAGAGTCGTCCCGTGTCTGTACACTTCCACAGCTGCCACAAGCCTCACTGCTCGGCTACCACGCGCTTTCCCCCGTTTCTGTCGGAGCCCTTTCCATGAGAATCCTCCCAGAGCCGGCACGAGTTTTCGCGGCTGAGCTCGGGGTGCTGGGCTCGGCGGCTCCGCACTCCCGCGGCAGGGCTGACAGCAGGTGTCAGCACGGCACCAGAGCCATCTCCGGTCGCTGCGGGGACCGACCCCGCCGCTTCCCTCGTCAATGAAACTACCCCGTTGTTAAGAGGAAGTAACTAAAAAGAATCAACGTCTGTTTTCTTTCTAAAATAAAATCCCCCAGTCACTTCAGACCCAACTCGATGATTCCCACCCGTAGGAGAAGCTGCCCTCCAATATAACCACATTTGTTTCTGCTGCTCCCTGCGGTCTGTAGAATTTCAGCAGGCACGTGTGAGGTGCTGGATTTGTCCCTTTACCCTCTGCATTACCTGTTTGTTTGCAAGTCCAAGGCAGACACAGCTACCGCGTTGTGTCCATCCTGGGCTTCCAGCAGCCCTAGAGAGGTGCTTGGTTAAGGCTAAAACCATCCAAAGGTACTTGAGGAGGTGACTGCTTGTGGTAGTTTTCACAAACAGCTTCACTTCCTTTCCATAAAGAGAACATGTCCATTATAGGAAAAGGTCAGTGAGGACTTTTATCCTCCAGAGCAAATCTTACTTAAGTTACACCAAATTTGATTCATTTTTATTTATTACATGTAAGTAAAAAGCCTTCTTCCTTCGCCGTTTCCTACAGAATTGTGTTGTCAAGTGAATTGCTGGCAGGAGGCAGACGTGCCTGGATGGAAGATTTTCATGTGGCTGGTAAATCAGCTCGAAAATGTAAAGAGGTGAGCATTAAAACAGGCTGCCTCCTACTTTAACCCCATTAGAAATCACGAGTTGTTGCAAAGTACCTTAATGCACTCAGGGTGCTCGGGATAAAGGAAAGCCGCAGTTGCTCCCAGAGGAGCTTCCCATCTAATTTTAACCATGACACAATCAGCGACAGTGACAAATGGGGGGAGGGATAAAAGGGGCAAGGGAGGATGAGGGTGACAATAATAAGATTAAACGGTCACTTAGGTTCATTATGTGCATGTCTTTGTGGCACCGCTGGTCCATTATGTTTGTGATGGGTGGAGGAATGACTGTGGGAGAGGAAGGGCCGAAGAGCACAGCGGGAGAAAAGCCAAATATATTTTTGTGCAATTGACTTTAACCAGAAACGCCTCGCTCTTGGGCTGAGGGGAAGCCCAAGCAGGTGGACACGGGATTGGGAAACTGGATTTTTTTCCTTCCTCCAGTATTGATTTGGATTGCCAAGATTTATTTCCCAGCTCACAGAACTTTATACCTGGGCATAGATGCCTACAGCTGAAAAAAAGGACCGATCTCAAAGTGCACCAGGTTGTTCATTATCCTTAAGATGAGTTATTCCCTTCATTAAACAGTTTGCACAGCTCTTTCACTGCCTTGTGCCCTACCACATATCCCAAGCCACAAAAATAGCTGGTGATGTAAAAGGTTTTGAAACTCTGGATGGGAAGAGCTGCTTCTGCCATAAATGGCCAAGCCCTGAGCCAGCCATGCAGGGCACCTCCTGCCAATACCACCTCTGCCACTCCCTCTCTATCACCATCTTTCCCAGTAAGGTGCAGCACATCCCGGGTCAAAGGCCTGATTTAATCTCTGCTGCCACTTTCTCCACAGCTCCTGCCAAGGAGAAAGGAGCAGGGCTCAGCCCTCAGTGCTGCCCCAGGAGGGTTCGCCCTTTCTCAGCAAAACAACCTTCCCAAATGAACATCCGGACAGGATTCGATTGCTGCCAGAGCAGCTCTGTGCTGTTGATGGACTCAGCTGCTCTATGCTGTGCCTGCAACCAGCAACAATAAAGCAGGCTCTTATTAAATTAACCTGCTAAGACACAGATCCTGCAGGGATGCTCAGGGAACAGACAGATGGCACAAGCAAGGGCCAGGAATAATTGCAATCCCCATCTCACCAATGTGAGAGATGAATCCTGCCCGGTCCTGTGCCCAACAGGGAGGTGGGACTGGGAGCAGTACCCCAAGAGGTGACAAAGGAGCATCTCCAAGTCGTGGATGGAGTGAGGAGCCTGGAACATGTCCTGTGGATGCCAGGGTGGGACTGCAACACCCCCCAGCAGCCAAAGCCTCCCCACTGCAGCCACAGTGTGGATGCTGCAAGGCCATCACGTCTTGTGGACTGTCCCCACTGCCGTCAATGATCGGCTCTGACTCCCTGTGTCTGCCCGAGCTACAAACCAGGCTCTCCTCTACCAGGAAGCCTGCAGCAGGCTGCTGAGCCAAGACAGCAGGGATAGCCCAGATTTCACCTCAGTTACCGTCTATCTGGGTGTCCTGGGGTGACTTGTGCTTGTATCCCCAGTTGTCTGTTCTGTTTATGCTGTATGTTAAGTTCTGTACCTTTAAGACTAGTTCTGAGAGCAAAGCAGGGAGAAAGAGAAGCGCGCAGTTTCTTTTCAGAAACTCACTCCCTCCTCTGCATTATGGCTCCTGGACTGTGTTTATTGTTTCATATTATTAATTTTTTATGCTTGTGGGCACTTTGTTTGTTAAATAAATAGCTTTTTCCGCTTTTCTCTAAGGAAATTCTTTCCCAGACCAGTTGGGTGTGGGGCCATTTGGGTTTGCTTTTCCAGAGGGACGCCATTCAGAGGTTTCCTCCCAAATTTGCCCTAAACCAGGACAAATAATTTTATTGATGCCCAACTGCGGGGCTTGAAAAAGTGGAAAGAACTTGTACTGATTGCATTTTGGTTGTACTTTGTGTGGGGATAAAGCAGTCAGTAGCCATGTTGCTGCTTGAATTCATAATGTCTCTTGGGGTGGAGGCCTTCCTGTGTTTCTGTTCCCTAGGCTTTTTTGAGGTTTTGATACTGTTCTGGTCTCTAGGTTTGTTTTCTTATCCAGAAATAGCTCCAGTATTGTCCCTAACACGTAGCTTTTACAGTAGGGGAGCACAAATTAGAATCACTATTGGGCTGGGCTCAGTGATAATGATTTACAGAAAGTTTATAAAGGTACTGGAGTAATGCCAGCTATGTTTGGTTTATGGTTTCTTCGTCCTACCCTGCGTCCTAGTTCCAGCAGCATGTTTTGGGGATTTATTAGTAATTGCACCCAGTTTGTTAGAGGAGGAGTAGGGGATGAGACTTTGCAGCCTTTTCTTTCCCTCTTCTCTCTTGAATTGGTCACATCACTTTTGGAGATTGTTCAGTGTCCCCTGAATGTTAAAGATACCACCTTCCTGGTATTTCATCTGGTGAGCTTCCTCTATATGGTTTGTAGCTTGTCTAGAATGAGGGCTGAGATTTCCAGAGGGGCTGATGAGACCTCTGACCCAGGAGTAGACCCAGGTGTGGAAAATCCTGAGTGGTGTGGAGAATGGGAGAGAATGGGCTGAACCTTGAAGGAATTTTCTGATCCCCCAGCTTGGGAATTTTCACGTGAACAAATTCAGAACCCAGATGAGGTGGGGAAATATCTGGAGGAGAACTGCCATGATGACTCTAAGGAGGAAAAGCTCATTGCAATAAGCTGGGCCCTGGCATATGCTTATCGCACGCTGCTAGATACTGTAGGGCAGCAGATAGAGGTAGGGAGGCAGGGAGATAAATCATCAGCTACCCCAGTTACTCAGGTTGTAGCTAAACCAGACAGTGAGCCTAAGAGACTGGCAGTCGCTGCAGGAAGGGAGCACACATGCAAAACCGATCGACCAGTAGACGATGATCCAGATGAAGGACCCTCAGCGCCTCCCGACACAAAATCAGAAGTCAAAGCAAGTGACACAAGATCAGAAGCCACTACTGAGTTCTGTTCCCTGAAGGACCTTCATGGCCTAAGAAGGGATTACACTCGACAACCTGATGAATCTATAATTAGTTGGTTAGTCTTTCTTTAGGATGCTGCAGGCAAGGCTACAATTCTGGACGATACTGAAGTGAGGCATTTGGGATCCCTGTCACATGATCTGGTTATCAACCAAGGAATGATGAGGGAGGCTAACCCTCACAGTCTCTGGGAATGGGTCCTAGGAAGTGTGGCACAAAGATATATGTGTGCAGACGATCTCTGTATGCAGCAAACCCAGTGGAAGACCATAGAACAAGGGAATCAATGCTTGAGAGAAATGTGAGTGGCAAAGATTGTCCTTTCAGATGACCTAAACACTAGGAACCCAGACTTGGTACCATGTACATCTGTGGTGTGGCGAAAACTTGTACGACTTAGGCCACAAAAATACGCTTCTGCTTTAGCAATAATGAAGCGGGATGACAGGGAGGAGACCATGCTTGATATGGTGAGGAAGCTCCGAGTATATGCAGATGTCGTGCATGGTCCAACACATGCAAGAATCGCAGCTTTGGAAACACGTATGCAGAACTTAGGAAGACAAGATAGAGGAGAGTCACAAGAAACTCAGAGGAGATGAAAGAGGGCTTTCTCCAAATCTTAACAGTACAGATCAGAGGTTCTGGCACCAAACACAGATGTCTCCCAGATAGGGAGAGAAGGGGCACTCCACGAGTGTTGCATTGTGTTTCTCACTCTCTCAGGTTACGCAATCCCTTCCCCCTCCTCCCCGACCCCAAACAGACCTCTGGCCTATCCCAAGGGACTTGCTAAGGGGTCTCCCTTTGCCCCTGCAAAATTCCAGGCAGATCCATCCAGGCTATTGGTGGAAGGGTGGCAGCCGCCCCCCTCCCCAAAAGGGATTTGACCCCCGGGATGCCTGTCCGTCTTGGGTCACTCCCCCCCACTCCAGTGATTGGCTGAGTCTCGGCCCTTTCCCCTTCCCCCTCCCCCAGGTAAAAAGGACAGGCAGGCCGCATGGTTCTCTGTTCTGCACTGGGCACTGCTGGTTCAGGAGTCTCTTCTCAAGCTAGAATAAAGTCCTGGATAAACCCCATTGCAGAATCGGTTTCTTCTTCTTCTGGTCTCCTGCTGAGTCCACATGGACTTGCCCTGCTTACCCTGCCTCTCAGCACAGCAGACAGGCCAGGGCCGTCTCTGCTTCACCGAGATCGAGCAGCCAGCTCCCTTGCTCCAGGCCGTGATACAAAGTTACCACTGCGAGACCTGACTGGCCTCGACATAGGTAACAGTATCACACGAGCTGAGCTGTGGTCCCTCCTGCGTGATTCTGGGGAAGACATGATGAGATGGGATGTGGAGTCCCTACAGCCCCTTGATATAATACCTAGGAGGTGGCCCTGGCAGGATAATTTATAGTCACCTGCCTTGCCTGAGTGACAGAACCTCCCAATGGTATTCTGTGCACAATGGTTTGCCCCGGGTCCCCCCTAATGCCCCTGGCCCTTTGGTTTCTTCTTTCCTCGGTGTCTCCATTGGTCGAGGGACCCCGGTGACCGGCCCTGTTTCCCCTATAGGACACTGACCTTACCTGCCCTTTGCACGGCCCCCGTGCCCCAAGGTCATTGGCTGCTGAAGTCCATACTTAAGCCATGAACCGGCACATGCTCTCCCTCTTCCTGCTCTGGACCCGCCTTCAGCATCTGGAAATAAACCTGGCTGGAACTGATCCAGGCAAAGAGCCTTCTGCCTCTCCTTGCTGATCTAGCCCCGTGGTGTGCATGGATGTGTGAGCTTGACGGCCTTGCCTGAATTTCCCCAAGCAGCTTCTCCACCGGATTAGCTTATTGGAGATAAAGCATCAGCTCTCCTAAAAAGCATGCTGCTATAATGGGATGGAAAATCTACTGATGATCTGGCACAATGGCTATGTGAATTGTTGGAAAGCAAGACTAAGAGAGGAAGTTCCACAAAAAAGGAAGCAGCTCCAGTTACCCAGGAAAAGAATAACCAGGTTTAGAGGGGCCCTCCTTCAAGCGAGGTAGAGGATGGGGAAAACCGTGGTTTTTTGGCTGTGTGGATTTGTTTGCCTGGCACATTAGAATCACAAAAATATGAGGCCTTGGTAGACATTGGTGCACAGTGCACATTAATCCCATCAAGACATGTAGGGGCAGAATCTGTTTCTATTGCTGGCGTGACAGGGGGATCACAAGATTTTACTTTGGTGGAAGCTGATGTGAGCCTGATTAGAAATGAGTGGAAGCAGCACCCTATTGTGACTGGCCCAGAGGCCCCATGCATTTTAGGCATAGACTTCCTCAACAATGGGTATTACAAAGACTCAAAGGGACTCAAGTGGGCATTCGGGATAGCGGTTGTAGAGACAGAGGGTGTTAAGCAATTGAACACCTTGCCTGGACTATCAGAGAACCCATCTGCAGTAGGACTCCTGAAAGTAGAAGAACAACGAGTGCCAATTGCCACTTCAACAGTGCACTGCTGACAGTACAGAACAACTCGAGATACTGTGATTCCCATCCACAAGTTGATCTGTGAGCTGGAGAGCCAAGAGGTGGTCAGTAAAATCCACTCACCCTTCAACAGCCCCATTTGGCCTGTGTGCAAGTCTGAAGGAGAATGGAGATTGACTGTGGACTATTGTAGCTTAAATGAAGTGACTCCACCGCTGAGCACTGCTGTGCCAGATGTGTTAGAGTTCCAGTACGAGCTGGAGTCCAAGGCAGCAAAATAGTACACCACTATTAACATTGCCAATGCATTTTTCTCCATTCCTTTGGCAACAGAGTGCAGGCCTCAGTTTGCTTTCACCTGGAGGGGCATGCAGTACACCTGGAACCGATTGCCCCGGGGTGGAAGCACAGTCCTAACATCTGCCCTGGACTGATTGAGACTGCACTGGAAAAGGGTGAGGCTCCAGAACATCCGCAGTATATCGATGACATCATTGTGTGGGGGAACACTGCAGCTGAAGTGTTTGAGAAAGGAGAGAAGATCATCCAGATTCTCCAGAAAGCCAGTTTTGCTATCAAGAAGAGCAAAGTTAAGGGACCTGCTCGTGAGATCCAGTTCCTGGGAATAAAGTGGGAAGATGGATGGTGTCAGGTTCCCACCGAAGTCTGTCTTGGTTTTGAAAGACAGTTGTCTGCCAGGGAAAGCTAGAGCTTCCCTTGGAATGGAGAATGTAAATCCCCTTCCCTCCAAATTATTATAATTTTGCAATTAGGGGCTTTCAGGCAAAGATATGGGAATAGGAGTAACAGTTTTTTACTAGGAATATAAAAAAATAATACAAATGTACTAGTACAAAAAAAAAAGCAAGCAAGCAAACAAAAGTCCTGGTGAAACCCTGACAGAGTCAGGGATACAACCTGACACCCTGTTGGTCAGGGTGTTGGAAGCAGTCCAAATAAATCCTCCTGGAGTAACAGATGTGGTTCTGTGGAGTAGAGATGACCCTGTAGAAAGGGTCCAGCTGTGGCAAGATGGGTCCGGTGGTTCAGTCTTCCTCTGGGGTCCAGTGTGGAAAGGCCAGGTCCCCAGATGCAGGTGTTTGGTGTTCCTGAGTCTCAGTTTTTATCTAGGTAGGAATGGTTGGCTCCTCCCCCACTGGGTGGAGCATCTCACAATGGGATGATGTAATGTGTCATGTCATTGGTGAGCCTTAATGGCCCATTAGCAGAAGATATCCCCCAGAGGATGGACAGGTGGTGAAAGAGATAAGAAACACTGCCCCACCTGGCTTTAATGGCTGGCTCAATATCAGACAACATCGGCCCCCCTCCCCCCTGGAGTTACAAGAGATAAAGAAAAAACATCTCCCTAACTGCTTTCAACAGATGAAATAGAATACACATTTTTTTTGGTTACATAACCCAAGACAATGTCGTCAACAAGATCACAGTAATTTCTCCACCAACCAACAAGAAGGAAACACAAGCTTTCTTAGGTGCCATAGGCTTTTGGAGAATGCACGTTCCTGAGTATAGCCAGATTGTGAGCCCTCTCTACCTGGTCACCCGCAAGAACACTTTCCAGTGGGGCCCTGAACAGCAACAATCCTTTGACCAGATCAAGCAGGAGACCACTCATGCAGTAGCCCTTGGCCCATTCAGGACAGGACCAGATGTGAAGAACATGCTCTACTCTGAAGCCAGGAGCCATGGTCTGTCCTGGAGCCTTTGGCAGAAGGGACCTGGTGAGACTCAAGGCCAACCACTAGAATTCTGGAGTCAAAGCTACCAAGAGTCTGAAACCAGCTGCACTCCAAAAGAGAAGGAGATTTTAGCAGCCTATGAAGGAGTCCAAGCCGCCTCAAAGGAAATAGGCACTGAAACACAACTCCTCCTGGCACCCCGACTACTGGTGCTGGGGTGGATGTTCAAAGCAGAGGTTCCCTCCACCCACCATGCCACCCATGCCACATGGAGTAAGTGGATTGCTCTCATCACACAGCGCCCCCGTATTGGAAAACTGAATCGCCCTGGGATTTTGGAGATAATTACAAATTGGCCTGAAGATGAAAACTTTAGTCTCACTGATGAAGAGGAACAAGAGCAAGTGACACGTGCTGAAGAAGCTCCACTGTACAACCAACTGCCAGCAGAAGAAACACGTTATGCTCTTTTTACAGATGGTTCTTGTCGCATTGTAGGGATGACACGAAAGTGGAAAGCAGCCATATGGAGCCCCACACGACAGGTTGCACAAGCTACTGAAGGAGGTGAGTCAAGTCAACTTGCTGAATTCAAAGCCATTCAGTTGGCCCTGGACATTGCTGAAAGAGAGAAGTGGCCAAAGCTCTACCTCTGTACTGATTCATGGATGGTAGCCAGTGTTCTGTGGGGATGGCTGGAGAAGTGGAAAAAGGCTAATTGGCAGCATAGAGGAAAACCAATCTGGGCAGCTGATGAATGGAAAGACATTGCTACCAGAGTAACTACCTGTGAAAGTCCGCCATGTAGATGCCCATGTCCCCAAGAGCAGAGCTAATGAGGAGCACCGAAACAATGAGCAGGTAGATCAGGCTGCAAAGATAGAGGTGGCAAAGATAGACTTAGATTGGCAACACAAGGGAGAATTGTTCCTAGCTTGATGGGCCCATGATGCCTCAGGCCGTCAGGGTAGAGATGCCACCTATAAGTGGGCACGAGACCAAGGGGTGGATCTAACCATGGACAGTATTTCTCAGGTTATCCATGACTGTGAGACATGTGCTGCGATCAAGCAGGCCAAGCGGGTGAAGCCCCTATGGTATGGTGGGCAGTGGTCCAAATATAAGTACGGGGAGGCCTGGCAGATTGATTATATTACACTGCCCCAGATACGCCAAGGTAAGCACTATGTACTCGCAATGGTAGAAGCCACCACTGGATGGTTGGAGACCTACCCTGTGTCTCACATTATGGCCCGTAACACCATTCTAGGCCTTGAAAAGCAAGTTCTTTGGAGGCATGGCACCCCTGAGAGAATTGAGTCAGACAACAGGACTCATTTCAAGAACAGCCTTATTAACACCTGGGCTAGGGACACATGGCATTGAGTGGGTGTACCATATCCCCTACCATGCACCAGCTGCAGGCAAAGTGGAGAGGTACAATAGATTGTTAAAAACCACCTTGAAAGCATTGGGTAGGGGATCTTTCAAAAATTTGGAACAGCATCTAGCAAAGGCTACCTGGTTAGTTAACATCTGAGGCTCCACCAACAGAGCAGGCCCTGCCCAGTTTGAGTCTTTGCATACAGTAGACAAAGTCCCAGTGGTGCATGTCAGAGGTCTGTTAGGGAAGAGTTTGGACCAAATCTGCCTCGAGTACAGACAAACCCATCTGTAGGATTGTTTTTGCTCAGGGACCAAGTTGCACATGGTGGATAACGCAGAAAGATGGAACAACACAATGTGTACCTCAGGGAGATCTGATTGTTGGGTGAGAATCATGTGTAAATATCACTGTTTGCTGAATGTCACTGCCACTGTCTGTATATAGCTGTATGTTAGAGTTCCTGGCTCTTTCCTGCTCCAAGGTCAGGGTGAATAAAACTCAGGAGACGTTGTTTGTGAAGTCTCACTCTGAAATTTATTATCCTTATCTATTACAAACTCACGAGATGTGAGCCCTGTCTAAGAAGGTGAGAAAATGGCTACTTCTAACTTGTTTCAAGGACTTTTAAACAATAAGCAAAACCAATTAAAACCCGACACCTAACTTATTTTTATTTATAACCCAATTAAAGATCACTCAATGTCCGCAATGCGGGCTTTTACTAACCAATTAGAAAAGATCACCCAAACCTGAGAAGAAGGAGGAAGAAGAAAGTGAAGAAGAAGGGCAAAGACAACACCCAAAATCCTCCATCTTAACTCATATGTATTACTATACACCAAAACCCCAAATCCTAAGTTTCCAGGACTCCAACAGCTGTATACTGTATATATATGCATGTATAATGTATGTGTTCGTAGAGTTAGAATTTATATTAGTTTTGGTAGTAAGCTGACAATATGGGGATAATGGGTGGAAAGTCCTGGGGTGACTTTTTGATGCTTGTATCCCCAATTGTTCTGTTTATGCTGTATGTTAAGTTCTGTACCTTTAAGACTAGTTCTGAGAGCGAAGCAGGGAGAAAGAGAAGCGTGCAGTTTGTTTTCAGAAACTCACTCCCTCCTCTGCATTACGGCTCCTGGACTGTGTTCGTCTGAAGCATGGACAGACAGTGGGATGGAGATCTCCTGTGCTTTTAGTTAGTTTTAGCTAGCTAGGGCAGAGAAGTTCCCTGGACTGTTTTTTTCTTTTTCTTGGGACTGTTTAAACCTGCTCTGGACTGAAAAACCCAGAAGAGCACTGGGAGCTCACACCTGTGGCCCACTGGGGCCTGGACCTCAGCTTTTTCCAGCGCCGGAGGGACTGGGACTGATAAGAGACTGAGAGAGCCAAGCTACACCCACGGCAAGAACTTTTCTCAATTTTGCCATCTCTCTTCAGAGCGACGAGAGGTTTTATTTTTTCATATTATTCATTTTTTTTATGCTTGTGGGCACTTTGTTTGTTAAATAAATAGCTTTTTCCACTTTTCTCTAAGGAGAGTCTTTCCCGGACCAGTTGGGGGAGGGGCCCCATTTGGAGGTTTTCTCCCAAATTTGCCCTAAACCAGGACACTGGGAACATCATTTGCATAAATACATGCAAAACCAGCTTAAGACCTAGTGTCATTTCTTCTTCTCTTCCAGAGGTTTTACTAATCCACTTATTGTGCCTTATGGTGTTCAGCATGGAAGCTGCAGGGTGTAGGCACCAGCTCCTCAGGGCTACTGGAGCACTGGGGCCGCTCACATATGCAGCTCATTCAAGGAGGTTGTGTCACACCAGTCACATAACTGCAATGACAGCTTTTGATCTCAGCCCCGTCAGGTTCCAGTTAAATGTGTCTTAGGGGTTGGATGTGTCCACCTGGCCCAGACTCCTAATTCTGGGGCTGTTTCAGAACCTGCAGAGATACTTTTCTTTTTTGCCAGCTTTTCCTGCCAATATAGAGATGACTCAGAGGCAAATCCTGAGGACCTTTCTCAGAAATTTCTGATTTTCTGCCATCCCTCAGCTTTTAGCCATTACTTTAGTAGCAACAAAAGGCATGATGGTGCTTTAAAAGAGGTAAAGGACATTTTCCAAAGCAATTACTGATTCTGAAGCAGAAGTAGGGCTGCACTGAAATATAATTGATACAACAAAGAGGCTATTGGGATTTCTGGGAGAAGCATCTCTGGCTTGCAGACATGGTACTAGATCACCAGCCATTTAGAAGAGCTTGGCCCAGGAGCTGAACAGCACCACAAGGGAAGATGCTGTTGCTACACCCTGCCACACTCACTGCCTGCAGCTCCTCACCTCCCCACCAGCCCTCTCTCCTGGTTATCCCCTCTGATGCTGCATCTCATGCCTGCAGGATCAGCATCTGAACAGGTCTCTGGGTCTCCGGGTGGTGATGAGTCACCACTCCATGTGAACAAGTCAGCGGTGGCGAAGCCAGAAATATGGTTTCACAGGTCATTCTTCTTCCTATTTTCTCCAGATGTTGAGCTCTCTCCTCGTTGCCCTTCACAGTCCAAGTTGCTGTAATCCTTTCTGCAGTGCCTGGGAAGTGCCTCCAGCTATTGCTCACTGGGTCTGTGTTGGGTTCACGAGCTGCAGCTCCGTGGCTCTCCAAAAGTGGCCTGTCCTCCACACACCCGACATCATGCCAGCACAACATCCTCTCCTTGGGTACCACCTTCCACAAATTTCTGCAAAGCTGAGGGGACGGGGCTGTCCTCAGATTTGCCTTTGTTAAATTATCAAGTCATGGGACAGCCTCTTCATAGAAATACATACACGTACATATTTTAAAGTTTCTAGCCAACAGTAGAGTAAAACTGAAAATACAGCTCAGAAGGCAACAGTGAACACATAAACCAAACCTGTTGCTTTAAACTCCAAATGAAAAGAAAGGAGGGGGAAAGGTAAATACTCTGTCAAGATATATTTTTAAGATTTGTAAAAATAAAGCAGTTTTAAACTGATATCTTACAGAAAGGTTCCCATTTGCTTTTAGAATTCCACGTGTTTTCCTTTTTTTATCATATTCCTGCAGCATTTGCAAATCAAATGCTACAGAAATGTGTAATCTTGCTCATGAAATTTGCTAGCCAAATAAAGCAGCAAACAACTAATTAGAGTGAAACCCCCTGCTTTACTCCCATTAGTGAGAACGAGAGAAAATGTAAAATTCAACCCAAATGGGGTATTGAGAAAATACTTTAATATGATGTTGATCTTAATAAGCAAACCCATTTCTTTCCTCCCTCTTTTTTAGTAAATTGCTTTTCGCTCGACAATTTCCTCACAGCAAAGTGACAAGTATTATTCTGAGTTGTTAATTCCTCCATGCAGGCTCTGGTGCTGAGCTCATTAAAGTGTGCTGAGTCCCCGGGCAGGTGTTGCCAGGTTGTGCTGTGACCTGAGACTAGAACACCCACTGCCTTGTCCTGTCCCCAGCCCAGGGACAGACGGTGTCACTGAGACAGCCGAGCACCTTGTCTTCATGGCAGGGCCTCAGTGCCTTGGGTGGGTGACACGGGGACATTTCTGTTGGAATACTGGTGGCCCTTTCCTGGAGCATCACTCCTGGCCGGCATGGGATTTACAGTATCTGAATTCTGGCAGCACTCATGGCATGTGGGAGATACACTTCCCAGGTGGGCAATGCCACTGTCACCAAATGCTGCAGGGTGGCACATCTTACTTGATTTAGAATCATGGAATATCAAATCAGAATATCACAGACCATCTTCCTGGCATGGCCCTGTTCCCCATGCTGATGACACTCACTTTCCCATCCATCTCTTTTCCCCAGCCACAGCTGAGGATGTGCAAACACATCAGCAGAGAGTCGCTGAGCCTGGCACATGTCCCCAAATGGCCACCCTGCACGTGCCTCTGATGAGGGTGGAGGCACGTCTTGGATGAGATGCTTCTGGAGGAGATCAGCCTGAGGCCAGAGGGAAAGGCTTTCCATAGCAGTGCAGTGGCAGAGCCATGGGCAGGCAGAGCCAGGCAGAGCTTCTCCCCAGGCTGCTTTTGCCAACATCCAACAAACTGTCTGCAGAGCAGGAACACAGCAAGCTCATTATGAGACACTTGATCAGCTTCCCTGTCAAGGGAGGCCAATGGGACAAAGCTGTGTGTCCTCCACACCAGAGCCTGTCATCTCTCCTGGAAAGAACACCTGGCTGCTTGGAGACAATCCAGACACCAGCAAGGGTCTTCATAACACCCCAGAGAGCTGCAGCCTGGATGACATGTGGCATCCATCATCATCATCCAAGGGAGACAAACCAGTAGACCTCAGAGGCTGACTGGTCCAGAAGCCTGGGAACCAAGGGGTTAAAGTACTTGGCCAGGGAAGGTCCTGGGAGGAGAAAAGCACCAACACTGTTTAATTGGAGTATTCAAATTAGATGGGGTTGCAAAGCAGTTAATTTCTCAACTTGAATAAACCCAAAATTAATATTTGCCAGCCAGGATCAGAAGCAGTGGGAGTCCATCAACAGCTTTGCTGAGGCTCCTCATGCTGGGGAGGACTCCAGAGGTCTCTGCCATAATTACCTGCAGTCTTTAATATTTTGTTCTGCAGTTTATGAACTTGCTCGAGCATTTAGTGGATAAAAGTTGGTGATCCAAACCCCAGCTGTATTTCTGCTTAAAGAAGCAAAGGGCTGCTTGCTGCCTGGCATTGCAGTGTGACACTTTGTTGTTTCAAAGAATTTCCTAATTTGCACAGTCTGGAGAGGATTAAACCAATGGCTGGTGGAAGGAAACGGTAGCTCTGCCAGGTTGGTGCTCCTTCCCAGCCTCCAGGACAGGCAACCACCTCCCATCCCTGCACAGATGGACCAAAAAACAGCCCTGCATGGACCGAGCCACCACTCACACTGAGGGCTCACTGCCTCATTGATCCATTGTCTCATTGATCCACAGCCATGGACACCTCACTGTCAGCAGCCCTTGAGCAAGTCCAGCCATGCCAGTGCCAGGGAGAGGATGCTCTTCCCTCTGCCTTGTGCCACAGCAGACCTGGAGACAGCTCCAGTGTGGGGATGTGGACTTGGGATGCTGTGGGGACAGTGCCAGAGCTCATCCCTAGGTTAGTCCTTGTCTGTGGGCTGACAGCTCTCCTTGCTCTGGTCCATCTGCCTCACCCCTCAGGCTTTTCTCATCTGCTTTTTTGCTGTTCTAATATTTTCTCTAATATTTAATCCCATGCCAAACTCTTTCCCATCCTCTTAAAATTCTGCAATTCTCTTAATTTTTTTCCTTATCTTGTCTGTGTAATTGAGAACCATCTTGAATGCCTCTGTGTTGTCTTCATACCTTGTGCCGCCACTATGTTCCAATCACTTAAACATGCGATCTTTGCATATTATTCCTGTGGAGGCTAATTTTTGCATGTTTCCTAGAAAGAAAGTCATCTTCCATTAGCAAGTGCTTTGTGGTGAATGAGAGGGGATGTCACCCCAGGAGCAGAGGCAGCAGTGGAGGGTCCTACCCTGCACTGTGCCTCAGAGTGGTGCTGATGAGACGAGCTGGGATTTCTTTCCCAGCAATATCTTTGCTCTTCAATGGCCCTGAGTGAAAGGCTTTGACATCCTCCATCAGCACAGCACCAGGTGAGGGCTGGCACACGTTCTCTGCCACCCTCCCTCTGGCAATGCAGCTGCCACTGCCCTTGGTGTCACCCACCAAGTCTCAGCACAATGGGAAGGGAAGAAAAAAGCCACTTCTCCCTGCACAGACAGATTGCACCAAGAGCAGAGAAAACTGATCTCTGGCTGCTGAGCCTTTCTAGCACTTTGTGTTGCTGAAAGGAATAATCAAGTCTGGCCCTGGAAAAGGCAAAGACAGAAAGGAAATAAAAGCTCTCCCTGTCTGATGATTTCTCTCTGGGGTTGGGGCCCTCCCTGGGGACCCCAGTGGTGGTTTTGGGAGAGGCACTGGGGCTGCTTTTGCTTTGGGGCCTGGTTCAGCAGCAGATCCACAACAGTCCCACAAAATTTTGCTTTTCCTGCTCACTCGGCAAGTCTGAGGGAAAGGGGAAGAGGCTTCCCGGGCTCCCAGCTGAGCCTCCAACAAGAGGGCTGCCACATGCATTACACTGGGCTTGCTGTCACTTGAGTCACAGCACTTCTCTCCTGTCCTTCGTGTAGCAGCCATGGTCTGATGCAGAAGCCTGGCTTTCTCCAGGCTGTGGCCCTCACACAACTGCAGGGGTCAGAGTTTGGGGACAAGGATCAAAGTGCTGAAGTGCCATTCACGGGGCTGAGCAGGGAGAGAAGGCTCCTCACTTGCTCACAAGCCAAGGGTTGATCTTTACCCTCCACAAGAGTGTGGACCATTTGCCACAGCCCATCACCAATGGCTCAAAATCTGGATCTAATACTCTGTTGCCTCAACAATTACCAGATGAAAAGAAAAATCCACACTGAAAGGGGAGTCCAGAGGCTCCTCCAGGCTCCTGGCAGCACACCCTGAGCTGGCCCAGCCCCAGTTTCAGCTACTTACAGTCCAGGGGACACACATTTCTGCAGGCAGCCCCCTCAGTCCCATCCTTGCCAAGCTGTCCAAGAGCTGGGGGTAGAGCTGTGGCAGTGTCAGACACCTGCAAGCAGGGATGTAGGGGGACCATCATATCCCCACACTAGTCCAGGGAAGCAGACTGTCACCTCAGCCCCAGGTAAGTGCTGCCAGAGGGATGCTCCATCATTTGGTGCCCTGTGGAAGATGCAGGTTGGTGAGGCTGCAGGTGGGGAGAGGCAGCGGAGGAGGAGGTAGCAGATCTCACCCAGCTCCTGCTCTGCAGCCCTGTGCCAGGACTGGCCAGGCTGGCTGGCGGTGGACGTTCATGACTCGTGATCCCTGATCACCATCCGATGACACATTTACTGCCAGCAGGACGGGCCTCCTGCCAGCACAGCAGCCCTGGAGCCTCACACGAGGGTAGCTGGGCTTTGCCAGCAGCTGTGCTGATGCAGATGGGCAGGGAGGTCACTAGCTGTAGCCCTGGGATGCACAACCTGATGTGCCCCCTGGCTGGGTGGGTAATGGGGGCAGATCAGGACCCTCTGTCCCAATGTTCAGTGTGGGAGCACAGGGGCAGAGATGGGACCTGGCCAGGGCCAAGCATAGCAGGCCTTGGAGCCAGCACAGCTCCCTCACCTCCCACAGCACCCTCCCTGCCTGCCCAGAGTGCTGGCTCCTGGCAGCAGGCCCATGGTGACAAATGCCTTTAAAACATTCTTTATTAAGTGAGAAATCTCACTGCACTCCCTACACCAAGCCCTAATACAGTGCAAACCTAAATACAGCACTAATGCAAAAGCTTAAAGGATTTCCCATAACTAAGCAAAGCTGGCAGAGGGGTGAGAGCCTGGCAGGAGAAACTGCAGCCCACCTCCCTCCTCAGCATGGGCTACCCTCAGTCTAACCCCACTGGTCCAAATGTGGCCACAGCCCCTACCCTCGGACTGTTCAGTGTAGGAAATTAAAATCTTCCAAGGCCTCATCCTCCCCAGCTTAGAGCCCCAAGTTGCCCTCGTTACCCTCATGTCCTAGGGTGACTTTATGATGCTTGTATCCCCAATCATCTCTTCTGTATATTGTGTTCTGTACCTTTAAGACTGTTTCTGAGAGCGAAACAGGGAAAGAAGAAGCACACAGTTTGTTTTGAGAAACTGCCTGACTCCTACGCATTCTTCTCCTCTCCGGACTGCGGTTGTTCGTCTGAGGCATGGACAGACTGCAGACAGAGATCTCCTGTGTTTTTAGTCAGTTTTAGCTAGCTAGGGCAGAGAAGTTCCCTGGACTGTTTTTTTTTCCTTTTTCTTGAGACTGTTTAAACCTGCTCCGGACTGAAAAAAACCCAGAGGAGCACCGAGAGCTCTCGCATCTGTGGCCCATCGGGGCCTGGACCTCCAGAGGCCTGATAGGAGACAGAGAGCTGAGCTTCCCACAGCAGAGACTTTCTGAATTTACTATCTCACTTCAAAGCAACGAAAGGTTTTATTGTTTCATATTATTCATTCTTTGTGTTTGTGGGCACTTTGTTAAATAAATAGTTTTTTCCACTTTTCTCTGAGGAAGTTCTTTTTCCCGGACCGGTTGTGGGGGAGGGGCCATTTGGGTTTGCTTTTCCAGAGGAACACCATTTGGAGGTTTCCTCCCAAATTTGCCCTAAACCAGGACACCTCACCAAAATCCCCTTGATTTATGCAATAGCACAAGTAGCATTGTGATGTGTGACCTGTGCATCACCCATCCTCCTGCTGCCAGCACTGCTGGGGTCCTGCCTGTCCCTAACCTCACTGAGGATCACAACAGGGCCAGGGCAGCAGGACTGGGCACATCCAGCTTCCAAATCACAAGGGATGCTCTGGGCAAGGGAACTGCTGAGCCAGCACCTGCTGCTCCTGCACAACCCAGCATCATGGGGTGTGGGTGGCTACCAGCACCCTGTACCCCAGAGAATACATGGTCTTACCTTTGTATTTTCTCTGCCTTGGCACAGCCACACATGGCTCTAAGAATAGTGATGGGAATATCCTGTGTCTCCTTACTAGCATGGCAGAGTGTGACCCTCAGGCAGGCTCACCCCACAGGGCAAGTGGCTGATGGCTTTGATTCAGGCTTCTGTGGGGGAAAGCAAAACAGTTTTCTTCAATAAGAGTTTTCCAGAAGCTTTACAAAGCACAGGCACGCTTGCTCTGGTGCAGCCACATGCAGCCCAAAACACCCCTCAGCGTCCCTTGATGTGATCACCAGGAGCTGTTCACCAGCGGCAGCCTTGCCAGACATTCGGGTGCCACTGTGCTGCAGGTGTGGGGGCAAAACTGAGGGCTGGCAGAGCTGTGTGGCAGGTGGGCCCATGGCCACAAAAGCTTCATGGCCATGGGGAGCACAGGACATGCAGGAACTGCAGCAGAAGCACTGCTGTGGAAATGGGCTGAACGTTGGTGCTGTGAAGCATTAAAGCAGAAACCGTGTCGATTACAGACAGGCTCAGAGCACGCGGTGGCTGCAGAGGGTGGGAGACAGCAGCTCACTTGGGAAGGCTCTGATAACACTTACGAGCAAATCATTTACACAAACCATGGAGCAAAGCAGAAATACCTCTGTGGAGCCCAGCTGTGGCTGTGAAGAGAGAAATGGTGCAGCAGCACCATACCAGGGCCTCCTGCCTGTCAGCTGGAAACTTCCTCAGGCAGGTGGTGAGGTGTCACAGTGCCACCCCCTCGGGGCTGGATTTAAACTTTCAGATCCAGGGGAAGGGCAGTGGGAACAGTGGGGCAGATGCCAGGGCACATGCCTGTTAAACAGACTGGCAGAGCCACCCTGAAAAAGGCAAAAACGAGGAGGGAAGGGCAAAGCAAACATCTTCCAACTGAGCTAGGCCTTGTTTGGACCCCATCAGAGCTGGCTTGCTGGGTGGCTGCTCCTCCAAGCCCATCCCCATGGCCTTCAGTCTGTGGCATTTTCTGTCTCCCTGTCCACAGACACCTCAGAGGCCTCCCAGCCCACTCACAGGGATCCTTGGCTGGCATATGCTGCCATCTCAGAGATGTACTCAAGGCACCTGAGTGCATTGTCTGCAGTAACAGCTCAGAGCACAAGTGAGAGGGTACAGGCTGTTCCTCACACTGCCCTGCACTCTGACATGATCCCTGCTGGGGAGAGTCAAGGCCTGCTTGTGTTGGAGAGCATATTTTAGATCCTCAACTCATTGGGGATTAGTCAAACATTTCTCCATTATTTTATTTCTCATAATAAATAAATCAAATTGATCTATTTATCCAGCACTAAGAACAGATTGAATAAAAACTGGCTTTGGACCATCTGAATATGGAGCAAGTCTTGAAAAATCAAAATTTTCCCATGTTTCCCACTGAAGCTTCAACAGTCAAAGAGCTAAAAGAGATTTTTGTATTAAACTTGACTTTCCTGCACAAACAAGTCCCAATGAAAAAGTAGATGGGCCAGGTGCTGTAAGACTTCAAAATGACACATGCTGTAAATACAGCATCATGAATAATTTTGGTCAGATCCTTTAATCTAACTCCATCTATAAAGCAGTATGCAGCAGCTCCTCCTGTAACTTCTGCAAATGGGCCCCAGGTAAAATCCCACATCCCTGACCCAAGGATGCTGTTTGGCCTTGAAACACAATTTGAAGTCTCTTGTTGATGGACTACCCTCGACTTTCAGTGCTAGTGTGGAACTCCCACCCCCAACCTCCTCCATGGGGGAGGCTTCTGAGCAGAGCTGGTGTCTTCAAGCAGCCAAGGCCCAGCCCATCCCACATCTCAAGGAATGCATCATTTGAAAGCCCCTGTCTCCATCCTTCAGGGAAAGAAAGCCAGACCAAAGCTAACAATAAAAATTATGAGCAACCATTCAGGAAGGATCCCATGCTTCCACATCAACTGCCTAGAAAAGTTTCAGTTCCACTTTTTTTTTGATCTTAGAAACAATTCAGACATTTAACTGTGCCATCAGATGAGACAGGAGTCATTTATAGAAGAAAGCTCCAAGAGCCCTTGACACACAAATAGAGTCAATTAACCTGCAAGGAAAAGTCAGGGGAACAGGTTGATGAAAAAGCAGCAGTTACATAATTTGTCCTGGGCTCAGTCTGTCTGTTCTCAAAGTCAGCAGCTTGTCCTACTGGGGATGAGGAGCAGTGTCTGCCCAGCCTCCTCTGGCAGTGCCTCCTTACCACCGCTCCTGCCCTGAGCAGCTCTACTGCACCCACATCCCCTGAAACACATTCTCAAACTCCTAATCCCTCCCCCAAGTCCCAAGAGTCAGATTCTTAATCTCCTTTGAGAAAACAGCCAAGGATCCCTCTCCTGCTGTGAGGGGACTCCCTTGTGCTGGCACCAAACTCCTCTGGCTGCACCATCCAGACTCACCCATCATGCCGGTGTCCTGTCACGGATGCCTGGATGCCAAGGCTGCATCAACACTCGCACATCACAAGGGAAGTTACTCACATCCTCGAGGCTCCCGACATTGTCCTCTGCTGCCCACGAGCTGAGTGATGCTGTGGCCTGGAACAGCCACATGCCCTGGCTCAGTGCCTCCAGCTTAAAGCCTTGATGGAGCAAGTGGTGACCACAAGCCAGTTTAAGGGTAAAAGCCCTTCTGACGTAATGCTATTGGTAAGAAGGTGGTGACCAAGGCGGCCTCACTGTTGAACAGTTTTCTTATGTTTAATCTACACATTACAGAAAGGACAAACAAGCTCATCAAGAAGCAATTTTCTCTTGCAGCAGCCTAGACCCAGCTCAGCCAGGGTGGCTCCAAACCATGGTGAGAGGCAGCCTCAGCTTGTGCTGGCCGGAGGCGTGAGCCTGGCCAGGCAGCCTGGGATGAGGTGAGCACTTGGAAGAGAGCTGGGGAATCCAGGCTGCTGCCAAAGGGGAGCTCACTGTTGTATTATTGCACTGGGACATTCAAAACAGTATCTGACACAAATGCTGAAAGAGAAAAATTAATACACACACCACTGTTCTACAAAAGCTGCAGGCCTTTGAATGTGAGTTGATTCATTCTTCATGGTTATCTTCAAATGCACAGCTCTGATCTCTTCTCTAATCACAGCACAGACAAGGTCAGAAAGGAAGCATGGAAAAATACAAGCCAAGCAGACCATATCATATGTGTCTCCAAAGGTCTAAGGCACGAGAGAAACCAAAAGGCAGGATCTGGAAAGTTTTACTTTTTATTTTTCTAAAATACAAATGTCTGTCTTGTGTTAGTAACTTTATTATGATAGGCCAAATGCATCCAGTAAAAAGGAGGCACTGGCTACAGAATTCGAAATACTGAAGATATTTTCTGGAAAGAAATTTATTCTGTTGATCTACACTTCAGATATAACATAGATTCAAATTCACTAGTTATTATTTTTACATCAGAATTTTGAAGTTTGGGACTAATAAACTGGAACTTGAAAAGTTTTTAAAGTAAACTCCTATTAATGTGTAGATATGGATCCATAAAAAACATAACCAAGAATTTTATACACTTTATTAAAAGATCAAAAAATAAACAATAACAATATAGAAGTAACATACTAAAATGAGTAGCATTATGCACATTTCTAAAGCACATACAAGCACTACAGCAATATAATGTGGCAAAAAGAAACATAAATTCAAAGCGTACACCCTGTTGGTAGCAGTTGAGGGAATGAACTAGCCTGTTATGGAACTGAAATACTGCATTAACCTACACCTGTCTGGATCCAATGATATTTTAATTTCTTACAGTTCCACAGGGCTAAGTGTAATCATTTGTATATATTTTCTAAACTATTCCATTAAATTGATATCTAATGTTTCCCTTACTTTGTTTTACCAGAAATGCCTATGAAAAGAAGAATGTGCTTCAAAGATCTACTTTACACAGTACAGTATAAATGTTTTTATATATTTAAATTAAAAATTGACAATTTAGGAGAACATTCTCTCTTTGATTTTAGTGATTGCCTAAAATACAATTCTCTATTTATAAAAAAAAAAATAGTGATCTGTTGTCAGGTGATGTAATAAAGGGTGAGGAGTTGGTTCATTTTCATGATCTAAAAAAAAATTAAAACAAAGCTAATTGGAAAGAAAAAAAATCACATAATCCAGTCTAAGAATGGTCTTATCATCCCCTCATCTGCTAGGATACAAAAGCCATGGCAACAAAATCATTTGGCTTCCACCACTATCAAATAGCATCTGTGTACAGTAATAAAGAACTGGAACCTTGTAATTCGGTGTCAGGTAATTCTCTCTGTTGTGTGTTTGGAAAAATAATTTCATTGTATTTAACAGTTGTGTTATTTTGCATGTTTAAATATCTCCTTTGAGAGGCATATAGAGTTATTTTTGATGATAGAGGATGTCAGTAAAGATCACTAGCAAAGATTTTAGCAGTGTTGTCATAATCATGCTCATACCCCGACAAAGTTTGACCAGCTATGATTCATTTCACATAGTGCAAAATATTTTTCTCTCATAATCCTAGAAATGAGAAAGAGCTTGATTATGGAAACTGATTATGGCAAAGGGAAGCCTTAATTGTGTGGTGGCTTGAACCAGCTGATTATTTTGTATTAAAATCTAGGTTATTATATAACACCATGGAGAGAAGCAACATCTGATTTTTCCTCATTTTAAAGACCCAGGGGCTGCTCCAATTCAGCAAACCACCACTTGCACAGCCCCGTGGTGCAGTGGGCTGGCTGGGCACACACTGGCATCATCAGGAGTTGGGAATGCTGGCCAAGGAACAGGTCTTGGGCTTGGCAGCAACAGCTCAGCCCCCAACCCTGGGGCATCCAGCAAAGGGCGACAGTGATATCGGATGCCACCTCCCACCAGTTCTGCTTTGAGGGACTTGGCTCACTGCTCGAGTCAGGACCAGACTCATGGCAAAATCAGCTACTTTTCTGAAGCAAAATTGGGGCTTGGGTTTTGCAAAAAAACCCAAAACAACAACAACCTTAAAAAAATCCAACAAAAACCAAAACTTGTTCCAATCAAAAATAATTGAGTCAACACAGGCGCTTCAGCTACTCCAAAATCCCTCAGCACTGCAGACCCCCAGCAGTACCAACACAAAGAGGAACAAGAGGCTGCTCACTAAGGGGCCACAGCTTTGCTCTCCTTTGGTGGCAACTCAAAGGGGCTTGTTAGTCCCAGCCTGGAGCACCCAGCTGGCCACACTGCTAGCAGCCTCCACCTCCCTGCCCCAGCAGCATCTGCAGCACTACCATGTGCCTCTCAAATAAACACCATGGCTGTAACACAGCAGGAAGAACTGGTCCTGGACAATCCCAACCCATCCCTGTCCATCTACAGCTCACCAGCTCCTTCCATTTTGTTACCTTGCCCCAAAAGGTTAAAAAAAAAGTTGTGAAATTTCAAATTTGCTCTGGGATTTAAAACACTCACCACAATGACAGTCATCTCCCACAGATAAACACTTCCAGACAGAAATAAGATTAGGTGCTAGGAAAAATGTGTGTGTGCTGCCATGGACCTACCAGTCCTAAAAGGATTCACCAAGAACACAACCTATCAGAAACATGACCTGGGGTGTGTTTGAAAATGTAGGCTGATTTAAAAAGTAATTTGAATCTTTGCTAGTGACCTTATTAATTAATTCCACACCGTTTCCCATTCTCTGTGCTGCAGGTTGGAGCTGACCTGTTATCAGTCTGCTGTATAATAAGCTATGGCAAACTATAAAGCTTTTACAACAGCAAAGCAACATCATGCTTTCAGATAAGTTTTATAGCAAAAAAACTCCTCCTTTTCAAAGCCTTAGTAATACCTATCTCTTACAAACTTTTCCTGTATTATTACAGACTTTTTATATTCAAAATAAGTTCCAAGGATTTCTTTCGTGGACTATGTACATAAGTGCAAAAAAGGTGTGTCTCACACATTCGTACACTAACTGAATCAGTTTAACTGCAGCATATTTGTATCTTCAACACTGTTATGGGGTCATTCCACAATATTTTTTTTCTTATGTACAGCTTTTGCCAATATAAATTAGTATTAAAATAGTTATATGCTTAATTATTTAGCCCTGATCGTAACGTAATCATGTGAGTGTTCAATTTCTGGAGAAAAGAAAATTGCAGACAAAGCTACAGTACTGAAACTGATTAATTCTGAATTCCCACTGTGTGAATGGATGTGAAATGAAAGTAAGACTGGTCACTATGTTGTAAATACAGGCTGCTGTGTTTCCGAAGTGAAAATATTGTGGAATAACCCTTGCCACACAACAATTTCTACAAGCTATAACACCTGACTCTAAATCCATGTGTTGTAAACTTCTTGACTGAAAAAGTGACCTTAAAGACACAAATTCAGCGTTCACATGGGACTTTGGGATTTTAAAAATATTCAGTCATATCTTTATCTGACAGTATCGAACTGTACCTTTAACAAGCTCATACTGTTACACATCACTTTTAATTTACATGTGAAAATTTCACAAATAATGTATACAAAGGTAGCCATGTTGTAGTTTTGTTGCCATAGCAACAACAACTTAATATAATTAGTTAACAATGAATCTATCATTGTAGGAGTTACATACAAAGTTAATTTTGTTCTTAAACCGTAAACTATACAAACTAGTTATGGACTGTATTCTATACCTTACCATGCTTCAGTGTTGGTTTAGAATAAGACTAAATGGGCTGAATACATGTATTAAAAATTTTAAACTTTCTCTAACTCTCCTTCAAAATAAAATTCATTAGTTACTAAAGATATCAAAAAAAGCAATAATGAAAACCTTAAAAACTAATGGTAGAGAAATGAAAATATATGACATGAATTAATGCGTTGTAGTCTAGTAACGATGAGTTGTAGCTCTATTTACATTTGGATTAGGCCATCAACTTTTTTTTTTTAAAGTTATTACAGTCTTTAACATACAGTATATACTCTAAGGCCTTCAACAGGCACATGGTAAAATCAGGACAATATCAAACTAAATCCATTCAACAGGAATGGGAAATTAGATTTTCCTCATAAATTTCACCTTTTTTAATTTTCATGTCTGTGAAATGTACAAGGGATAAACAAAACGAGGACTCCAGTTTTTCAATCATTGTGTACTCAGCGTGTCCTAGAGCTACTCCTACTGCGCCGGCGTCAGCCCGAGCCAGGCTAGGGGATGTTGCCAGCACACGCGCGTCCCGCTCCAGCCACCTGTGCCACCAACATGTGCCCGGCTCTGGTGCCAGCTCTGCCTGGTCCCTGCTGCAGCGGGACAGCGGGAGGAGCAGCGGGACCCCAGCCCGGCCATGCTGCCCTTGGGGAGGCACCCGAGCACAGAGTGGGGCAGCGAGGAGGGGCAGTCGGGAGGAGAAGTGCGTTGGAGTGCTTGGGAACAGGGCCTGTGCGGGCTGCCCGGGGAGGTAACGGCTTCTAGAACATTGCGATGCAAAAATACACAGTCAAAAATCATCAGCTAAAAATTTCCAACTAAAAAACACGGCTGATTGTGAAATCATGTTCCAAATTACTAAAAGCACTGTATTTAACAAAAATAATCTTAATAGTTTTATGAATCCATTTTAAATCCCTCTTTTATTGTCTGCTTATGTTACAGTTTAGTAGTAGTACTTTTTATTGAAACTACTAACAACCTTTTTTTGTGAAAATGATCAATCTCAGCTTTCATTTTCCCTCTGCATGACCCGTTTTATCCAAGTTTCAGCATTTCTTGCATATTGTTTGCATAAGGCTGAGAGAAATGGACAAAGAGAAATAACTTTGGATAAATAAAAAATATAGGTTCATGGAAAGCGGGAAGCTTATAAAAATGTCACTAAAATTATATTGATTTAAACAAACTTACATACATCTCTTGTCAAATAAAGGATGATATTTATGCTTTTATGACATTTGTTTAGAGTCACTAACTAGCTCGGTGACTTTGTAATAGTCTATTTAGGAAATTTATAGTCTGGCGACTGGTTTTATTTTTCTTTTCTTTCTTGAACAAAGAAAATTAGAGCAAGTCATTGCACAACTAGTTTAAATAGTGCTACCTCAAAATGGCATTTTTGCCGAGATTGTTTTGAATTTGGTGAAGTTTAGTGCTTCAAGCTTTTCTTTCTTTAAACTCATTTACAAATTAACTCTAAATTTGCCAGCAATATAAAAACTGTTGTGGCACCTAGTATAACTACCCTGAACATCCCTCATTGGACCTCTTTAATAAAAAATAATCCTTAAATGCCTTTTTTTTTCAGTGCTTCAATGTGACATGAAAACAGCTGTATTCTAGGTTTACATTCTATGCACATCTATGCCAGATGTTTAAGTCGATAAATAAAATAGGAGGTTACATCAAAGTTTCAAGATATACAAAAATCCATTTAGCACTGAAAAAATTTCAACCTCCTCGAATTCATAAAGCCATACAAGCTTGAATGCATCCTTTCTGGCTTAAGAAGATCAGCTCTGTTCTTTGTTGAGGCACTGGCACAGGTTGTGCAAAACCCATTTTTCATACACAAATAATTTCAAACAGGAAGTACTCAAATCCACCTTTTCCACTAACAATGTTATGGTTTCAGGAAACAGAAACACAGTGGTAAAAAGAACAGGTATGTGGTTGCCAATACAAATGAGAATCACTGATTCACTTGTGAGTACAGATGACTGGGGAACATCCATGGACACAAGCGACTGTCAAAACTCAGGGTCCATAAAGGAGGTCTTGGGGGGATGGTTTTTTCCCCCTTTCTATCAGGGTTTGGTTCAAAGTCTGCTGAATTGAACAAAAAGATTCCTCAAGGCCTTCTTGAGCTGGGCTCCTTAAAGGTTCGTGCTATGAGTGAGTCTCCACAGGCAGACGGTCAGAGCCTGCCCTGGGGCACACAGGCTGTGCCCTAGGTGCGCCTCCATCACTTGTGGCCCATGGAGATACAGATCTAGCAAACTGTCTGTGCTCATACTGCAGGAGAGGGGGCAAGGAAAATCTAACCAAGGCCAAGGAACTGGGAAAAGAGAAGAAAATCTGGTTGTCTGAATTTGGCACTCTACAGGACCACTCTGAGCTCAGGGTGGTTGCCCCTCCAGACACTCTGAGCTGGCCTCTTGCTTGATTCTCTTTCTCCTTGTATGGAGTTTGTGAATTTACAGCAGCAAATCCATCTCTTCCATAATGCCAATGATACTGTAGAGCTATGACAGGGATGAATTTGGAGGTATCCTCAACCAAAATGCATTTCGGCAGCCAGATTGTTCAGCAACGAAGCATAACGACAGGCAGGGCTGCCCAGGGTGCATGGGCTGAAATGGTTTTATTCGTGTGTATGAAAAGGAGGTATTGAGAACTAGCCCTTGTTGTGCAGCAAACATTGCTCTTGATGAAGTAGAAGGTGCCAAAATAAATCCACTGACCGACAGGAACTCCATTAAGACGAAAGTTTATCTAGAGCAGAAAGCTTACGCTGAGCTTTTTGCTGCTTTGTTACTGCTGTGTTTGCTTTACAGGGCCAGAGGTCACGGGGGGGGGGGATCACCCACTTATGGAAAATGATGATTAAATAAATGGGGCATACTGACAAAATTTCAACAAGAGACACATATCAAGAGACACATATAAGATTTCAGGCCAAAATGTTTCAGCATGCTTGGTAGAGACAAGCCCCAGGGCTCAGTGCTACCCAGCCTGGGCTGAGTCACAGCCCTGGGCCCTCCCCAGTCAATGGCTGGCACCCACTCCTCTCCAATGCAATGAGCTTTTGCCCAACTGAAGCTGTCTCACTCCACCACCATCTTTTTGTTTTTTGTTTTGACTGCACCATGAGAACAGCGAGAGAGATTGTGCGCCGTTTGCAGCTGAGAATGCACTTCAATGGACAACAGAGCTGCAGAAATCCCTTGATGCTTACCCCTCCCTGTCTGAGCAAATTGTTCCTGTCCCCTTACTGAGCCTAGGCTTTTGTGGTTTTTTTTCCCAAAAGTTTCCAGAATCAGCTCATTGTATTGAAAGAACTCTGAACTGGACTAAAATGATAGCCATCCTTTCACATTACTTGTACTAAAAATTTGGAGGCTATCTGAAGGCAAGTTTTAAATTATAAAAGGAGCATTTAACATAAGCAACTTTAGCTGACATTAACAGCAAAATTCAGCAAAGGGCAGAACATTCTGTGTCGTGTTTTTCAAGCACATAATTCCTGTTTCCCACAATAACATTTTTAGTAAAAAACAAACAAAACCCCATAAAACCTACAGTATATGAAAACTTAAGACATAACAATAATGAAAAAATGGTATTGAGTATACTTGATAATGATGTACACTTTAAAACAAATCAATAGACTATGATGTAAACAAAACAGTAAGATAACACTTTAAAAACAAGACAAACATTTATCCATCGATAGTATACAGTAAACCAACAGTCCGCTGTGCAGATGCACTTATCATGATGGTAGTCATAAAATGATTAAGTGTGTTAAAGTAATGTGTTATAAAAGTCTATTATAATTTCCTACTTGTATCTCATATAACAGAGCGCTGTTTGTTAATTGTTTCTATAGTGCTTTTTTTTGACATTCCCATTGATCAGTTTTTGGTTAACATGTAGGCTGCAACAGGCTTACTGTAGAGGTGGTAGAGAATGATAGAGGGAAGAGGGGAATATATACAGAAAGGCCATGTGCAGCTTCCCACCAAGAAGTCCTGGTGCTCCATAATTTTACTGTTCAGAATTTCAACATGGTCTGCTGCAGGGGAAAGAAAAAAACAACAAAGAAATAGCGAGAAGTTAATACATCTATATTTTAAAAGTCATTCTAATATATTTACATTCTCAATGTGTTGCCCAAGAGGTTGTCTAATTAGTGTGTTGCAGACAGACATTTTATTCCATTAATTTTCTGATGTAGGGAGAAATTGCCAATAATACACTTGGCATCCTCTTAAACCTGCACTTATGACTCTCTCTTTCCCATGCACTTCACACACAATGACAAGACAAATAGTGAAAGAGGGATGTGGACAAATAATAGTCTTGATTTTTGGATGGGATGCCAAGTAGAGGGTGGCTAAAGAGAGGGCCAAAGGAATCCCTGATCTGTGTTAGCTCTTGTTTCCTTCAGACAGTCACATTAAATCTGATCCTAAGGAGTCACAAGCCAAAGGCAAACTGAGCCCAGAGATAAAACACAGACACAGAAATCCTGTGCTCAAGGGACCCTCTTCTGGGAGAAAATTGCCTCTTTGTGATGTACTCATGAAAATCCTCCACTGAAGGACCTAACAACTTATCTCCTGCAGACCTAGACCAACCAGCCTGGCTACCAGGACTACTTCAACCATGGAGGAAAAGAAAAACATCTGTCAGAGCAGTGAGTGTTTCAGTTACCAAAGTCTCACTCAGGGAAAGTCTCCTGAAAAAATGCTGAAAACAATCTCAAAGATTTCAAGATCAAACTCTTCTAGTCAAATGATCCCTTATTGGGTGGAACAGGCTGGTTTACACATGTTATGGAAATGGGTTAACATGTCAGGCGTCATGTCTGTCTGTCATTTAGAACAGCAGTACAGTCTAAGCTGAACATTTTCACTAATGTGGATAAGCTTGGTGTTACCCTTCATGAACAGGGTCCACAGCCACAGTTAGCAGGTCATGTATACATACGGTATTTAATTAAGGTCAGCAGAGATAAGGGCCACCACTGAGACAGTAGCTTCTGTTGATTGCTAATAGATATTACAGAATTGCTTGCCAAATTAATTTCCAGTATTTAAGGACTTGCCTGTAATATGTGACCTAAGGAAGAAATGGGCTGTATATCTGCATATACTAAATGGCTGCTTTGAGAAAATCTGGTGACTTCTTGTTGAATTGGCTGAACTCCTCTTTACTCTCTTGGGGTAAAAAACCACAGTCAAGAGCTGAAACTACCCAGAGATTTTAGCTCATGAACATCAGCTAAAACTCACAAAGAAAAGCAATGGAAAAATGACACTGCTGCTATGACTGTGAAATAGTACTCTGTAAGTCCAAGGACAAATTCCTCCATCATTCCCCTCAGAGGAAACTATCATCTTAGGGAAGCCCAGGATCTGCAGATGGGGTGAAGACTATGTTGCTTATGGCATTCATTCTGGTCTTCAACCCATCATGAGCCAAGCCCTCTCTGCAGCTGACCAGCAGTTCTGCCCAGACCAAGCCAGCCTTGCAGATGCACAGCAGCTGCTGTTGACCCAATCCTGCTTACCCCAGGAAAGGAAATATGTCACTAACAGCAAAAGAGAAGTTACACCTTTTCAGCTGACTATTACCAGATCAGTCTTTGCCATCAACACTGCAAATCCCTGAGGTATCTGCAGGCAGCTGGGAGCCGTGCAGAGCAAGAACAACCTGTAAACAGAGACATGGGACTGGGGGGATGCACAGGGAGGCTGTGAACACCGCAACACAGGTACTTGAGACACAGGAAACGCGTTATAAACCCCAGGGCTGGTCCGTGTCTGTGCTGCAGCTGCTGAATTCCTGTTGAGTCGGCAGAGCATGAAGCCAATGGGGTCCCATGGGCTCAGTCTCTCTGCCTGAGCCAGCCCCGTGTTTAGGAGATGCAGTGCCCACATACAAATCAATTCACCATAAAGAGAAATACCAAAAAGGAACTTACTGTTCTATTGGGAACTTCTACATCTGTGAAACAAACATGCTGCTACTCAGTTCATCTACTGATAACTGGGATATCTACAGCAAAAAAAACCAAAGAACACAACAGATTAAAACATTGCCTTGAGATCGGCCTGTTCATTCTGTCTTCAGTATCAGGTTAATATGTACATCAGTGTCTTATAAAACAGGATCCACTCCCAAGTCTTTATTTTGCTACACATTAAGTACAATGTAGCTGCACCACTACTGATGCCTTGTGAAGTACCTGGTGATTGTACTGGGATTTTGACTCCATAGACTACAAGAAAAACAGAAATGCCCTGAAACTATCTGGCTGAAACAGGACTCACACAGCCACAGAGCAACACTGCACAGGAATTTCTACTTTCTTCTCATGACCAATACAAGTCTGAGTAAGACCTGCTCTACCTGAAAATAACAACAAAGCACAGAAGAAGACTGGCAATTCCTACTGCAAGGAGTAAAACACTGCTTAGGACTTATGCAGGCAAAACTGCTACTGAAATCCTCATGACCTCACACCAGCAAAAGACTAGAGGATGCCTCCAGAGATATTACTGGCATTCAGCATGGCTAACAGCCTCCTACAGAGCAAAGTGACATACAGAGCAAAGTGACACCCTGATTTCTTTGCAATAGCTCTAAACCTGAGAGCATGAAAAATAAGAATGCTAAAATTAGTCCTGGGGGAAAAAAATTTAAGAAGTGTTTGAAATGTTTGGTCTAACTGGGAGAAGTTGTGTCACACCAAATTATCAGGAAGCATCACTAGGACAGGTTGTGCATATACAGTTCAGGACTGGTGCAGAAGCAGCCATCACACTCAGTATCTTCAGAGGAAAGTTTTGGAGAGAATTATGGCTTGGCAGACATGCATGGAATCCTGTACACTTATGGCAGTGCTACAATGGCATGTACTGCACATCCAGAGTCCTTTCTGTAGGAATGGGTGACATGCTATAGGCATAAATAAAACTTTACACTTCACAGCCTCACCCCCGATTTTTGGTTTTTGGTTGTTAGGGGATTTTTTGGTAGTTTTTAGAGTCCCATTTTGTGGTGGGGGGAGGCCACTTTGCGTTTCTACTTCTACTTTCTAGCCCAGAGAGGACATGCCAAAATACCACAGGAAGGATGCTCGGGGTGGTATTTCTGCTTGAGACTGAAAGCAGAAGTGCTGCAGGTCTTGTGTGACTGTGTGCATGGGAGATTCACAGCCCGTTTTTTGAGGACCCGGGGGGAGGTGTCTTTTTGGAGGAGAGCCTGCATCCCTGCCAATCGTCCATCCCTACGCTCCAGCCGGGCTTGTGCCCATCCCGCAGGCAGCAGGAGCGGCCCCTCTCAGATCCCCGGCCACACTCACGCACACACGCACGCACACGCACATGCTGCCTCTGCATGCCCCAGCCTGTGCCGAGCCAGGCGGTGGGGCGCTCGACCCCGCACGGGATCCAGCCCTTGCCTGGTCCTCAAGATCTGAACATGTGAAAGAAAGCCATTGAAAGGGCCAAACCTGATTGGCGGTAGCTGTTGCAGCGAAGGGGACGCTGGTGGCAGGAGTTGTTGCTGCAGACACAGTGGTGGGCGTAGCACCGTGCATCATGGGCACTTTCGGAAGGGAACCATGGAAGCGACATACAGGAGGGTGGAGCGTATATATATTTTGTTTGGTTGGTTGGTTTTATGTAACCATGGCAACATGTGGTGGATTTGGGGGCGTGGCAGGAATCACAGCAACAAGCCATGTGACATCGTCATGAAGGACACATCAGGGCGCAGCATGCAATCACAGTGCAAAGCAAGACAGCATTGGGAAAAAAAATAAACAAGAGAAAAGGGGAAAAGCCAATTACAATTATAATTAAGGAAAAAACCCAAACATTCTCAACACTTAGTACATTTATAAGCAGAACAATGATGTATTAGACTCCGAGGGCCAAATTTCCAAAGGGGGAAGAGGATGGGTGTGCTAGCAAAAGCCCACATCAGCTCGCACCCGTGGGGAGTTAGACACAGCCAGTGCACGTTCCTTTGGGTGGGGACATTTTGGCAAGCGCACCCTCCCGCCCGCCTGGGAAAGCTTGTCCCCTTCCCTCCCCACCCCGTCCCCGCCAGCAACCAGAGGTACATGATGCACTTTGCAGTGGCTGCCGCAGCCCTTTCACCAGGTTTTCTTGCCTCTCTCTAGCAGGGACAATGTTTCGGCATGGGACAGAGCTGGAGGCATGGCAAACGAGCGGCTGGCAGACTGAGCTCTCTCCGTACAAATTCAGCATGCTTCCTTTCCACCCTAATTCTATAGGATTTGGCAAAACTCCCCTTTTGCAGAGTGGGGGGTGGGGGGATGCAGAGGGGAAAGGACAAAGAGGGGAAAAATACACAAATGCATCTGAACAGCTACAATTTGCAGGAAGAGCATCCAAAAGGACAACACGGCAGCAGGGAGCTTGGTAGCCTCCTGAAGCTGCACGTCCCACAGAGCACAGTGCTGGAAGGGATGCTCTGGTGCACACACGGGCATTCCCCAAATCCGGGGGGAGGGGTTTGTGGGGCTGAGGAGTCCACAGGAAGGCCCAGCCATCCCCACAAACATGTGGTGGACAAGCAGACTTGCCTTCCCCTCCACCCCAGCAGCCACGGCCAGCCCCAGCAGGGAAGGAGCGTGTGCCTGCGACTGGGCATGCTCCAGCCACGAGATGTTGGAACATGTGAGTTGGGGTTTCCTACAGGCAGAGGTGTATTTGAGGGACTCAGCTCCCCGTCATGCAAGCAATGTGTCCTCCCTGTACTATAGGGATAGGCAGGTTCAAGAGCAGAGCGTTTAGCCATTCATGCCAGAGCTTCCAGACCTGCTCTTGGAAAGCCTTGCACCCCCCAGGGCTCCTGCCTCTCTCCCTCTGGCTAAAGCAGGCACACACCTGCATGCTGGTAGTCTTGCATAACCTTGGATAGAGGATGAAAGCTCAGCTTTCACCCATCCTGCTGTGCCCAGCAGTTGTAGACAGAGGGTTTCATCAAGACCCAGATGCTGAGTCTGAACAGAGTGGATCCCTGCTGCACTAATGAGCACGTACTCACTGCCTCCCTGCATCTCACATGCTCCTGCAGTGGTACCTCCCCATGATCTCCTGTACCTGCACATCTAACATTGCCCTACAGAAATGACTCTCCAGCCAGTCCATGATCCAAATCCTACTTCTCTCACTGTACAAGCAGCACCCTGCTCTGGCAGAGGGGCTGACCCCAGATGTGTTCCTCCTTAGCACCTTTGTTAAACCAGTCTCCTAAAATATCCTCAGAAGGACAACTAAAACTCCAATCTTAAGTCTGCCTGTTGCTTGATACAAAATAAAACAAAAATAAGCCAACAGGATCCTCCCACTTCTATTTCCTTGTGTCAGATGACTTAAATGGGTTGTAAAGACATTTAAGTGACAGATTCTTATCTCTGAAGCAGAACTAAATAGGGGTGGGAACACAACACCTTGGATTCTCTTATTGTAAGTCACATGAAACACTGCACTGCACAGAAATTAAAAGGGATACAACCATTTAAGCCTCAAAGAAGACAGCGGATAGACAGTCACACCACTCAGCCACCCAGGTTCTCACTGATGCACACTAACTTGCAGGCTCTTTCAGATTAGGAAAAGTTGAGAAGTTTGTGTAGAAAAACCTACCAACGCTTGCAGTGGGTGTCATGCACAGAACTGACCCTGCACACCATGCATTGAAGCGTGGAAAGATGAACAAAAGGGATATTTCATTAGTGAAGCTTCAGTGTTAGATATCACTTTAACTAAAAAGCAGGTATTCTCTTTGCAGCATTCAGTATTTAAGCACATGCAACCAGATTCTGCATATTGGTACATCAATAGTTTAAACTCAGTTTTAAGAGATCATAGCAAACCAAATTAATTCTTTAATTCTTGGGTAGTAGAGAATAAACTCCTCCCACCTTGGTATTAAATATGACTGATCCCAGAAATCAGGGTTGTTTGGGATTTTTTGGGTATTGGGTATTTCTTTCTGATCGTGTCAACAGAAAACAAATTGCCCTTAGGAGAATGTCACACTCATGTTAAAATTGACTTTCCAAAAGCAACTTACTCCCGCAAGCAGGGACTGTGATTCAAAGTCTCTAGTTTAAGCTGAAAGAGGCATTTATTTTTCTGGACTCAAAAAAATTGCAGTGGTGATGCCATTTTCAAGAGACAGCTTGACTTCCCCCTGCCATGGCAACCCACGATGCTGATCTCTCAACAACTGAACAGGAGATACAAAGAAAAGCAACAGCTCGCTTCCCCTCCCAATAGTGAGAGCTGTGACGTGCCACCTGTCTGCTTTGCCTTCCTGAGCACTGCCAAGGCTGAGCCCAGATCTGCAGTCTGATGTGTAACATAAATTCATCACAGATCCGTCCTCTGACTTGAAATTTGCTTCTCTGTCCAGCATTAATGTCTTCAGATGAGAGCAGGTGCCAGTAAGCAGCCCTGTTATGCATCAGCCCTGTGCATAATTTCATTGCCATGAGACTGGCACCACAGCACAGCGAGTGCTGGGTACAGCTGATTTATGGTGCTCCATCAGAAATGCGTGTCCTTATGTCAACTTTGGCAACTGCGACCTTGAGGAAGAGGAGTGTGCAGCCAGCTGGGGGACTTGGCATTCCCCAAGGTGTCTGTGTTTCCTGAAGAAGTATTTCACTTGGCATCTGTCAGAGCTGTGGTAAGGTCAGCTCAGCCCAGCCCCTCCAGCACTTTGCAGAGCACAAGGTAAGAGGCTACTACTCCATCTTTCCACATAAGAATCCGCTTCCCTGGAAGAAAATCTTAGTAGCTGCTGATTTCTGAGTGTTTCCAAGGGCTCTCATAACAGAAAGGCCACATAAGCAGAGGGTTTAGGTACCCGCTCTCTGGACCCACACTTCATCTGAGAAAGTTTGCTCTCAGGACAGGATTGTCTCTAAAGCTTTTCCCCGACCCCAAAGAACAACAGTGCCAAGGTGCAGGTCCACTGTGTGTTCACCTCCAGGGGTCAGCCCAGAGAAACACTCTGTATTTTTGTAAATATCATCTGACAAGTAAATACAGCATTAAACATTAAAAACACTGGGCATTAATTTTCCTATGATGCTCTGAATGATAATAATGATACTAAAATATGAGCTATCAACTCTGGAATATTCCTAATTCAGCCACTTATAATACTTTCCACTCCAAGCAGGTTTTGTTTTTCATTTGGCTGCACTTAATTGGCCAGACAGAAGTCAGTCACATCTGCCACATTAATATTTCCAGTCCTAAAAGAATTACTGAACTGCATCTTTCAATTTAACTCTGAGACCTTAAAGGTACAATAAAAGCTAGGAGTTAAATTGCTTTTAAAAAGCTTAGGGTATTGTACTGGTCAAAAGACAAGGAAGAGGGAAATATATGCCTTTAAAGAGGATTATATAATTTGTATTTACTAAAGACTAACCATTCCCTCTATAAACATAACAGCTGCTGCAATATGTAGGTCAGTGAGATACAAGCTCAGGGAGGTGCCTACAGCCTCAAGAAAGCAGGTATAGAGGTCTATAAGACATTTTAACATGAGTCTAAAAGAGCGCTACGCAAGAGTCAAAGAATTAATTTGGGATTAACCAGTTGAACCATAAGGAGGAAAACCAGAAAGTATGAATTCAAGAAACATGCAGACATTTTTCTTAGTTTGACTGCTTAAAAAAAACCCCAAACCACACAAAAAGGGCTAAGAAGGATCTTTACATGTGAAAAGCTCTAAATTGTAGTAGGTGAAGGGAAAAAAGTCCAACAAAAGATGTTACTTTTTCATCCATTTTTAACATGAAACTACACTCCAATACTCTTTTGCTAAGGACTCTTACAAAACTGCTCATTAGCTGAACACTGAGGTCATAAAATAAACAACCATGATGGTGGGAAAGCAAGGAGACACTTACCTGTAGGGATGAATGTAGGCTGTTGCAACTGCATGTTGGCTAGAGCCTGTTGGTAGTGGAAAACGCTTGGGTTAAAGACTGTAGTGGCACCATTGTTTTTTTCAAGTGCTGGCCTCTTTGGTAAAGGTTGAAGTGCACCAGGCGGCAGGGCCTGTGGATAAGGGAGTCATTAAAGACAAGTGGAGTAAATAAAGGGGCCCAGATGTAGATCAAGCATGCAATAAATAATAGGGGGTCTTGGCTGCAAATCACCTGCAACTCTATCAGAGTCTCTAGCGAGACAGGAAGGAGAGCAGCTAAGTCACAGTACGAGTAGTAGGTGAAACAACAGCTTCACTAGGTAAGCAGTTAGTAAATGAACCAGGAAGAGGAGCAGAGTCCAAAAAGAAGAGGGATGCTAAGGAGCTTTTCAGCAGGACTGACTTAGGTACAAAGGGAGAAAAAAGCACTGGGAAAAGGGAGAGGTGATCACCTGGACAGGATGCTACAAAGAGCAGTTGCAGGCAACAAGCATTAAAAACCCCAAAACAAACAGGAAAAATATAGTAGATGACTATTTAAAACCCAAGAAGATTAGCATAAGCAACAAATGCCATGGAAAAAAAACCAGATGCTTGTCTCTGGTTCAACACCTGCCTACATGTCTGTGTGCATGTGTGGAAGCGTGCACACTGTGCAGCCAACCCATGTGTCCAGATGGTAAAGCTGTAGCTGTCGCCAATTACACACATAACATTACATTCACAGTAAAATGCATTTCTACTTGTTAGCAGAGAGGCTGAGCAACATGGTCAAGATCAGGCCTGATTCTCCACTGCTCACACCAGAGGCACAGCCCGCTACCAGCAGATTTGGACCAGCTCCCATTTTATAGAAGGTGGCCTCCATCAGTCAAATACTGCTCACTCGTTATTAACAGTGGAAAAAGCCATTGACAAACCCCTTCTTTCCATTCTATCACACCACTGGGCTTTTTCCAGGCCGTCAAACCTGTTTCATGATCAGACTTGGTAAAAAGCCTTAACCCAACTCAGGAACTTTTCTCAGTGAGTTACTCATCATTCATCCAAGCATGACTCAACAGCAAAGTAGTATGTTAGGTTCTTAAGAGACAGGAATGTTTCTAATGATTTACAGCTTTTCATTGTACCCAAGTAAGAAACCACATTTTTTTCTCCACATTGTGATAGAAAAGGGTCCTTTTTAATTATGCCCCACAGTCCTTTTGCACGTAACACTCCCACTGATGTCAATGAGATTTACGCACGTGGAAGTCATGTAGAAACAGGTAATTTCTGACTAGTTGTTAGTCTGTATCATATAGCAAAGTAATGGCTGAAAAACAGGGTTATCACTCCTACTTTTATTTTAATAGGTCACAAATGAATGGTAGGTAATGGAAAAGGTTTGGCTAATGAAGGGTTAAAGCTACAAACACACAACACTCGGAAGAAAGGACACAAGTAAAGAGATTTTAAAGCATTATGAAGATCAACACACAACAGAATGTAAGTGAAAGCTTGCAACAGTTTGTCGCCATTTAGAAACAGGTTTCACTTTAATTTGCTATAGGAGACTGCTCATCTGAGAAATGTTAAGCAACATACTTCCAGGCAAAACATTACTCCATCCTATCTCTACTCACATGGTTGCTTTTGGGTGGTTTTAATATTAAAAAAGAAAATTAGAAGAAATTGCATTTGCAAAACTGCCCTCAGACATGCACACATCCTTTGCCTATGCTAGTGGGCATCCACTCTCAGCATTAGGATTTAATCTTCCCAGATTTCTTCTGGCTGCTACCAAAAGATAGCAGTCAAAGATGGGAGAATATTCTCAGACACAGACACCAAAATCTTTTACTTAAGATCCATATTTTAGGATGATGTAGAAGTTTTCATTTCTAGGTAAGCTTTCATTGGTATCTGTGTTAAATCTGCCTGTTATCTACAACTTGTCTATTTAATGATGGCTACATGAACGTTCCTCCAGGCACAGGACAGATCTGCAGCTTACAGAGTCTGGAGTAGTTTCATGTACATCACAGAGGTTTTACAGCTTTACAGTGACTGAAGAACTTGCTACTTAAATTCATGCTCCTTATGGTATCCTATTGCTAAATAATCCTTTTCAGACACTTCCAAAATCTGCCTCAGAAGAAGAATGTACTAATTATAGCAAAGCAACTGTACCAGGCACATAATGGACTTTTGACTCCCTGCTTCTTGGCCAAAGGCTGTCACCACCCCAAACCCCACAATGGTAGTGCCAAAAGCAGAACAGCTGAAGGCTTTGAGACTTTGCTGTGATGCCCTGGCACATCACAGGACAATTCCCAAGCCCAGCACTGCAGTCAGAGGGAGCATACAGACACCAGCAGGCCTCAGGGATGTCAAGACACATCAGACTATCCCATCACCCTCCCTCCTAACCTGCTACAGTCCCTTGGGAGCAAGGGAAAGGAGCTATGGCAGCCTCACTGTTGCTCTCTTAACAGCAGCCAGGTGGATAAACACAAATAAATGCAATATTTCCAGAGTGTTCTAAAGAAACAAGCACTCTGCAGCAGCTCCTGTGCCACCTGAAGTCCAGCTCTCCCACATGGGCTCTGTGGGCAGGGGAACTAGGAACCCATCTTGATCTGCTTCTGGTTTGACCCAGCCCTGTGGGTCACCCCTCCACCCCAGCAGTTGGAGTAGTGTTCACACAGGATACATGAAGATGTGCTCCTTCTGTTGCCAACCAATCTTATTTTCCATACCAAGGTGTAGGAGGGCCCAAGGAGACAGAACGATCTGGCTTCAGCCCTTCTCCAGTCTGTGTGCTGAGGTAAGAGCCTCAGGTCAGGAGCATGCTCACTGAAAGGTCCATCTATATTGCCTTGAAGAGGCATCTAAAATTGCACATGATAAAGTTGGGTCAATACAGCTTCTGCACTGGGATCTAGCAGGGACACAGGATCAAACAAATGTGTCTCATTTAACATGGGCTACAATTTTTGTATCACTCAGGACCTGCAGGAATTGTAGCAGCTCAAGGGGATACGACATTTTTCTTGCACCATGTACTGGTTCTGAAGGAATCCCACAAGCAGAATATACAAAAGACAACAGAGACTCCTCACCACAAAATTCTGTAGCCAGTGTCTCCCCACTGCAGCAGAGGAATTAGACTTAAATCCTTGTAGCAAAGAACTTACTTGATGAGTTTACCTCATCCAGCTGCTTGTGCTTTCCCTCTGGACAAGCTCTGACCACCACAAATACAGCAGCAGTTCTGGACAGTAACTTTTTCTGACTTTGTTTTTTTCCGGTGTGTTTGTGTGCACACATGGGTACGCAACCTTTGCAAAAGGATCTGGCCATCTGCACCAGTGAAAGGGTTAATTCAGTTCAGTATCCACGTGATAGTCCTGCACTGATCCAAATGAACAATTTCCACTAATTAAATGCCAGGCAGCCTCCTATTTTTGGGCTGGGAAAGCCTCATTCCTGCTTGAATGAGCATCTGAACAGAGGCTTGTGCCACTTCTCCGCATGGCATGGAGAGCAATTCTTCAGCAAGACAGATAAAAACACACTGCATGCCAAAGTCAGAATTTCCCACGTGCTGGTTAACAAATCTCTCATTATTTTTTGCAAGACAAGAACTGGATTAAATCTTTGCAACAAACAATTTAATTGCACCTCAAAGTTCCCCTCAGATCTCTGTCTCCTGGGACAGGATCACACTTTCACCCTTCTGCACTCAGCAAAGAGGGGCTGGGTCTGCTGCCAGGCATGACAAACACAGAATCTGAGAGGGCAGAGGTAGCACCTGTTCCCTGGCAGGCAGCAGAAGCAAAGTGAGCAGTTTCCTCTGAAGATCATACATGCTCTTATCACTCATGAAGGGTTCAGAGGAGGTGACATATTCCAACGAGTGGCTGCAAACCTTTCGATGTGTCAGAGCAGGAAGACTTGTACAAGTAGCTTCTCTTGTAGGATTTGTTCAGTGGGGGAATAGTTATGGGCTCTCCCATCCTCTTCCAGACCATGTCTCCCCAGAGTGGTGGCTCTTGGAGAGGGCAGCAAGGCACTGTGCTGCTGGCAACGTCCTGCCTGTGCTGGCTTTGGGGCCATGTCTGTGTCAGCCGTGAAGAGAGGAAGTGAGAGGCTGCGATGTCATTCTCAGCATCATTCCACCACTGCTGGCAGAAGCTGGGCCCTAGCAAGGCTTCCTACTGCTGCTGCTTAATACTCTGATAAGGAAGCCTTTTGACTACCTAAACCCAAAACCATGTCTTTGGAGAGGAAGGGGAGCAGATTAGCTTTTCCTCCCTAGCTCTGGGAATGAGAAGCAACATCAGCTTGACGGTTTCACAGCTCCTCTGTGTCCACTCTTCCCTCTCCCTGCTATAGCTGGGCAACAGGAGCTTTTTCTTTTAAAATGTATCGTATCCCTGATTATTTGGGAAAACAGAAAGGAGTTGTCTTCTATGGAGCCAGGACTGACAGCACTGTGAGGATGGCTTTTGCCTCACTATGAGCATCATAAAGACAAGTAAAACATATTATTTGAGAGTCATAAAACAATCAAAGACAGTATATATGAAGATAGTTTGCAGGCAGAAGCTTGGGAAGCAGATCCCATGCTTGAGACTGAAGCAAAAGGCACCCAGAGCAAGGTCCCTTTGCTGACACTGTCCCACTGGGGAATGGGGGATGAACCACAGACAGAGCCAGCTGAAGGGACATCCATCTCCCCAGCTGCATGAGCCAAGTCCCACACTGCACCTGCTTCAGTTCCCAGCACAGATCCCCAAGGATGCTGTTTTGCCTTCTTCCCCCTAAATCTCAGTTGTGCTCATTACACAGAACACTCCTGTTCAGGGCAGTTACCAGCACGGCACTGCCAGGCAAGGCTGTGATGTTGAGAATACAAAGAAAAGTGACTGGATCTGTCCCACAACCACACAGTCATCTGGCATTTGGAGCACACTGCAGACCTAATGAGCTAAATTCTCAAATTCTCCCTGAAACATTGCATCTTGTGACTCCAAAGCTGCCAGTGTTTGGAAAAACACTTCAAAAGCCAGAGATGCCTCTCCCCAAAGATTATTCACTGTCTCCAAAACACATTCAGGCTTCAGGAGGCAAAGCTCAGACATTAATGGATGGTGTGTGGGGCACAGGATTGGCATGTCTGAACGCACACTGAACATTTCTGGCTGGGATGGGCAGTCTCCCCAGGCACTAATACCACAGACCAAGAGCAGAAGGCTTTCATGCAGACTAAGATGGTTACGTGCAAAGCGAGAAGGTGAAAGGTCCAAGTACCAGGTCAAAGGTTGCCTCGAGCGGTCGCTTCAGTGATCTGACAGCTGTCTGAGTCTTAATTAGCAGGCAGCGAGCACATGATGGCAATGGGCCGGGGAGGGGGATCAAGCACAGTAACAAAAACAGCAAGCAGAGGTGTGTCAAGAGAGAGCAACAATTTGGGAAGGTGAAGAGAAAAAAAAAATTAAAAGTGAATGCATTATACAATATATTAAAAAGCTGAGGCATGCACAACATGGGGTGGCTGGGTAATTACCTGTTCTAGTGGCAAGTCAGTTATTTTGCTTCAGTAAGTTTTAAAAGTAAAGAAATGTCATCACAGGACACGTGCTTTGGAGCTTCATCACATCGGCTGGCATAGCAGGGCAGGAGCACTCAGGGATTAGCACCTGCACAGGGACTGGCACTGGGCTCCAGCCCTCATGCTGCAGCTACATATCATGCAGAGGCCAGCAGAGCACTCGTGGAGAGGGATGGACCACTGGAAAAGGAGGGAGCTTCAAGCACATGCTCAAGTGCTGTCCTGAACTGGGGACGGAGCCTTACCCAGTTCATCCAGTGCTGCACTGACTTCAGCCAAGCAGGAGTGAGTAAAGCTACTACTTGTGCACATCAAGTAACTGCAGGATTGGTTCCCTCAGAAATGCTGAATTTAGATTTGAAGTCATTCTAAATCTGTTTTAGAACGTAGACCCATAGCCTGGCATCTGTTTTTCCCTCCAAGAAAATAGAGCACCTTCCTTCCCTTTAATAAAGTCTTACACCTCAACAGGTACAGTAAATGCATCAAACCTTGAAAAGTCAATGAATAATGTAGGCTGTTTTGGTAGCAGGGATGATGCAACAAGCTATCAATAAATATTTTAAAGGTTCTAGTTAACAGCATACAAATAGGGTTAATTACATTTTTAAGAGAACCCAACTGGATGAATAAAACATGCACTGGCTTTGGTTAAGTAGCAGTGTCCTAGATAATTAGTGAAAAAGTAAAGATTCAATTGTGAAAAATACAAGAGTTTCATTTCAGAAGGTTATTTTTCGACAGACCTGGACTCTTATTTCAACAACAATAAAAACAGTAAGAAAACTAATAAATAAATTCTGCAGGACAAATAAACACTGCAGTATAAATTAATTGTTCAAATTACATTCCAGGTAATATTGATGCTACAAGGAGGGCACTTGTTTCATTTATAGAAATTCCCTGTCTCTGCATTAAATTTTATTGTGAGTTAAAAGCAACTTCCTTTGCTATCTTAAAAAAAAAGAAAAAGGTATTTAGAAAAAATTTAGTGGCCTTAATTCTAAATCAAAGAGGAGGCAAGAGTCTTTTTAATATTAATTTTAAAAAATTTAAGAAATTATAGAAGAGATGGAAGGGACCTCTAGAGATCAGCTAGACCAACACCCTGCTCAAAGCAGGGTCAACTACAGCAGCTTGCTTGAGACTCCATTCAGGTAGGTTCTCAGTATCTACTAGGATGGAGAATCCTGTTGTTGTAGTGTTAGACCCTTTTTTGGTAAATAAATTTTTCCTTATGTTTAAAGGGAATGTCCTGAATTTCAATTTGTGCCCATTGCTTCTTATCTTTTCATTGGCCACCACAGGGAAGAGTTTTCCTCCACCTTCTTTACCTCCCACATCAGGAATTTATGCACTTGGGTAGGATGCCCTGGGCCTCTTCTTCCCTCCCCAGCTCTCTCATCTCTGGAATTAACAGGTCCCATTAAACCAAACTCAACAGAATGGCAAACATTTATACCAGCTAGGAGTCACCTGGTGAGTCTTCCTTGACTCATGTTCAGAACTGTAGACGTAAGTAGTCACAATTCAAATTAAAATGCAGGCGGGACCATCTCTACCAGGTCCAAAGTATCAAACAGGTCAGGAAGTCACCCTTGTTTTGTGTCTTGTAATTTCACTAAGTCTTGGCAAAGGTATCGGACACAAGTTTGCTAAGATCAAGCAACTGATATAATCTGCTTTTTGCAGAGAACAGGCCAGGATCTCCCTAAAAAGGATATAATGTGTATTGAGGAAGCTGAACTGACCCCTATGACTCAGCCAGGGAAGGTGTTGGGTGATGCTGTACTTGCATTCATGTCACATCACAATGTCATGTCAGCAAATCACAGGGCTGGGCACCATGTCCCTACCTGGTGAAATGTACTGTGCTACTGAGGGCTTCATGCTGTGATGAGCACAGAGATAGAATGAAGAGATGGGATGCATCTTGCACATGCTCTCAGCTCTATAGTCAGCCATTTACAAAGCTCTCTACTTCTCCACAAATGACACATATGACTCGTGAACTCTCTTAGCAATGGAAATGCAGCTTGAGAAGAGCTCTACTCACCATTGCAGCTGCAGCTGTCTGGTTCACCTGGTGTTGAGCTGCCTTGATTTTGGCTTGCAGGTGTGCAGGGGGATGAAAGTACTTGCATTTCTCCCTAGAGCATCGACCTTTGATGTAATCCATGCAAACTGTAACAGTATTTTCATTTGTGTCTATCATTGCAATATCTATAGGGTGAGCATAGCGGCAATCATTCTCACCACGTGTGCAATTTCCACGCTGAAACTCTCGACAAACCTTAAAAGAAATTCACATTGTTGAGCAGAACATCAAGTTACTTTTCATTCAGTATTTTCAGCACAGAATATCAGTTCAGCTGGCCACATTAAACCATGTGTATGTTCTAAATCCATGCTCATCTGGGGTAGCACATATATCAACAGACACAGGGGCAACTGATGCTACTCACAACTGCTTCAGGGGATGAAAAAAACCACAAGGTTAATAAGGCCAATTACCAAATGCTAAGTGAAGTACAGAATTTGTGCAGAATGGAAAGTGACCCCAGAAAATCAGTGTTATTTTGACCAAACTTTTGCAGCTCAGGATTCCTCCCCTGCCTCTAAAGCTTAAATGTTAGTAACTCTGCCATTTGTATCTCACCTGGATTATGTATTTGTTATGGCGCACACTCTTGGCTAGGACATTTAATTCTAAATGTTACATGCTACTGCTATTTGCAACAAGAACTTTTTCTTAAACATGAGGTACCTCTTTCACATAAATAGTCTCCCTGCCCTTCACAATAAAACCCCGACCCTGGCATTACGTGACAGCACATTTGATTACACAGCAATGTGTTTGAAGGTGTTGCCAAAATTACTAGTTGTATTAGGTTCTTGCAGATCTTCGTAGGTTATGACCACTGAAGCATCAGAGGCAGAGGAAAAGGTTTCACAAAAAGTCTGCAAGATTTCTTGCCTGAGGAACTGAGAGAAGTTGTTGAATAATACAGCAAGCAGTGTAGCTCACGTACCAATGTGCAATCAGACTGAGTGTGGGGAAAGGTGAGATGTCAGTAAGGCAAGATAAAGTACATAACACAAAACAATGTGTTTTGAAATTACACCCTTCTCTGCTATCTTCCTGTGTTATAATTTACACCTGCAGGGGCCTCTGAATTCAGGTCCTCAGCCCTTATCTCCTGCAGAGTCTCTGCTTAGGGTTTGAAAGACATTTACAACTCCTCTACCAATATGTCCCAGCATGTCCAGCCAACTGGGGAGGGAGAGACATCTTTCCAACATCCCACACTTCACTACTCCCATCAGTGTAATGCTTAAAGCTTTCTCTGAAACCTCAATAAGCCTATCTCTAGAAAAGGGAAATGTCTGTTACCTCCAAAACATCTCCCACCCAACAAAGTTTAAGGACAGACCATTTACTTGTTTTTTTGGGAGTTTTTTTTAAGCATGGCAGATCACATACAAAAACCAATCCTAACCCTGCTCTAATACCCACTGATACTAGAAGAGTGAGTTTTCCCAAATTTCCAAGGATTTGGGAAAAGGCCCCACAAGAGCGTCTGCTCTGGCAGAGAGCAACAGCCCTGTGCTAGGAAAGCTGCAAGTTAAACTCTGTACTGTGCTGCATCAGGTCATTTTAGCAGAGAGCAACAGCTGGGACCACATGTCCTGTTCATCCCTGTCAGCAGTATTGTATCAGATGTCCAAATACCTCCAGTTTATCCGTACGCATCAGTTTCTGCCCAGCAGAGCCTCCCGGTACTGTAACAGTAGGATTTCCAGAAACCAGGACAGGAGTATTTGGTAAAAGCTCTGCAGGAACTAAGCCCATCCCAGGAGAAACATGACTCAGGTAGGGACTAAAAGCCATTGTGGGGCTTGTTGCAAGCGATGGAGTCACAGGAAACGTTGTCTGTGTACAGAAAGAGGAAAAACAAAGTATTAGTTAAAATGCTCTGTGTTGGATTACCCATCAAAGCCTTGCATCACACTTCAATCCTTTTAGACAATTTGATTAGCCACATCAAAATGCTGTGCTCTCCAATCTATTCATTTATTGCCATTTATTTGCGATCCATTCGCTTCTCCTGACACACTGTATTGGTTTGGTATGGATGGTGAAAGCCAATTAGTAATCTTTGAAACTGATGGCCAGATTGGCCAACTGAATGTGGGGGTACACCTCTGGGTGACGTGGCTTAAATTCAGGAGAATCTTGCGAAGCAGTGAGCCACCAGGTAACATTGTGGGGCTTGGGCTTAGGCCCCGCTGCCCCCTGGGCGGCCGGGCTGGGCCTGGCTGGGTCTCTGGTAGCCGCTGCCACAGGGAGCGGCCGGCCGAGCCCCTTTTCTCCCCGGCTGCCAGTGGGGGAGAGGGGAAGATTCAGCTTGGCAGTGCAGGCCATGGGGGCCAGGCCATGGCCAGGCCCGGTAGCAGCTGCCACGAGGAAGAGGAGCTTGCAGACTCTGATGGCAGCTCTGAACTGGGCTATCTATGCACGAGATCCAGGGGTGGAAAGAAGAGACATTCATCAGCCAGGCCGTTCAGAAAGGCCTGAGTTCTCTTCCCCTATCCCTTCGGGACTTTTTGAAAATCCTAGCTGCCACTGCCCGGCAGAGATCACATGACCACCGCAGGCTTGGGCAAGTTTTAACTCTTTCCTGCCAGCAGACAGAACTTCCAAAGCACAGGCCCTTTCCCAGAGTGAGAACAGATGGGGTGATTGAACCATAAGGAGACACATGATGAAATTGATGTCAGCAAAGAGAGAGTGAAAAGACTATTGGGACAAAGGAGGAGGAGTGGCCTATTTTGGCTGGATGTCTCTACTAAACTATGGAGAATGGACTATTTTTTCCTGTAACACATGAATGCTGTTGGGGGGATGTAAAGCTCTAGTTAAAGGTGATATGAAGCTCTTTGCTCCTAAGGAAAAGGAGATCTTTAGTTTTTGAGATGAAGATGATTTTAGAGATGGAAGAAGAGAATCTTTGTTTTATACTAGAAGAGGCATCCTTAAACGGTACCCTAAATAAGCAGACATGACCCATATGCAGTGTTGAGAAAGCTGCTAATGGGAGGGACTTCACAAAGGCAGGTTCCTGGGCGGCTGTCTTTGTGAGAGTTGAGACCTACAAGAGAACTGTTCTATGTTGTCAGTGGGGAATCTCCATGGAAGTTCTAAGAGAGACTCCTCTCCCAAAGAACTGATGAAAGATTATTTTTAAATGGTGAAACTGACTGAAAATTACAGGTTCTGTCTCTTTATGTTGTATGTGGGAAAGTGAACCGTTAGTGGGGGGGGAGGGGAGTGCTTTGAAAGCTTTTATTTTTTTTTCCTCATTTTTTTCCCTTTCTTTTCGTGTGTGTTAATAAATCTAACTGTTTTTATCTTTAAGTTAAGCCTGTTTTGCCTTCTTTTCTCCTAATCCTATTCCACAGTAGAAAAAAATTATTTAGACCAGTACACTAAATTTAGCAAACAAAATTCAGCGAACGTGAAACCATTACACTCACAGATTTGTGACTCATCCTGAATACAAGGCATCTTTATTTTTCAGATCAAAGCATATTGATGATCCTTATAGTTTAATGACACAATTAAGGATTTCACGCCAGCAATTAGGGCAGGCCCAAATTAAACAGACTTCTCATTCCCAAATAAACGTCTCAGCTTCTTTATGCCTACACTGCAATGCTGTAGAGAGACTCCAAGGTAAACTGCAGCTTCAGGACCTGGAAGCAGGTAACCCTGTTAGCTGCACTGCTGCATCCACCATCAGCCTGCCCTGAGCTCCATGTTAGCATGGCCAGTGGGCCTCAGGTTAGACCAAAGGCATCATTCAGTCAGGTGAGGTATCTCTGCTGCAGTATGCTCAGTTGGTCAGGCATCCTGCACATCTGGGGTTGGTTTCAGGGTGTCAACAGACTGCAGGCAAAAGCCATTTTGCAGAAGGATCTAAGCCTGCGTTCCATGTGAATGGCAGCAAGAGGACACCAAACTCATTATTGTCACAACGTGCCAGATCTCATATCTTTGGGAAGAGCGGGTGAGTCTTGGGCTTGGAATAGCAATGATAGTGTACCAGATGAGATGGCTCAGGTGGACTAGTGTGAGGTCCAAGACCCCACCTGTGCTACAAGGAGCCATGTTCTCTTTGGGAGAGAACAACAGGCCATAAAGATCTCTATTGCTTCAGATCCCTACATTGTGTTGGGCAGGTCCTCTGAATGCAGCAGAGCTTCAGTGCTGGGGGCCAGAAGCACTTCCCTGACCTGAGCTGCTCCAGCAGCATTCGTCTGGAAAAGGAACTGCTGTGCTGGCAGGCAGGTGAGCACAAGGCACCTAAGCAGATGCTCAGTTTAAAGTCTGGGACTAGCCCCTATAGCCAGGGAATTTGTGAGGTTTTAAAGTACCAGATCCAAAGTATTCTTGGGAATGAAACCAATTTCAGCTGATGAGAAACTCCACCTGCCCCCACTGAAGATGAGAGCATGCATGGCAGCACTCCTGCTCCTGTAGCAGGGGCTTGAGCACCCCCAGGGAAAGCAGGCTGAAACTTGCAACCATTTTTATTTTCCCTCCTGTTACCTGCTCCACTGTGAACTCTGGGTTCCAGTTAAAGCTGCTCACATTGGCAGGTATCTATGATACTATCCTTGGGAGCTACAGCCTCTACTTGGCAATAAATACAAGTGTGCTTACACAATGGCCTGGGGCAGATTTTTGGCCATACACATAATTCCCTCCTTTCTTTTGTTTTGGTACTTCTAGTCCTGTGAACTTCTAAAAGAAACTACATATGAACAGTGTGTTTCTCAACAGCATCTTCATCCTGGTACTTTCATACTTTGCTTGTTGCAATGTGGAAGAAGTTAACCCACAGTAACCCTTGCCAACTGTCCTAACCCAGCTTTAGCTCAACAATGCCCCTTCCTAAGGTCAGTGACAGCAAGCAGCTCCCGAGCCAATGGGAAAGGGAATCGTTGACAGAATATATCCCATTTTCTCCTCCTCAGTGAGGAGAGACAGCTTCCTGCATCAGTGGTGCTGGATGCTTTAAGTGTAGCAGAACCAAATAATTCTCTTTCTGGGGGGGATTTCCAATTTTCCTTCTTGTGAGCCTGTCTTGGTTTTGAAAGACAGTTGTCTGCCAGGGAAAGCTTGAGCTTCCCTTGAAATGTAAACCCCCTTCCTGCCAAATTATTATAATTTTGCCATTAGGGGCTTTCAGGTAAAGATATAGGAATAGGAGTAACAGTTCTTTACTAGGAATATTAAAAGAATACAAATGTAGTACCACAAAAAAACAAGCAAGCAAGCAAACAAAAGTCCTGGAAAACTCTGACAGGGTCAGGGTGTTGGAAGTAGTCCAAATAAATCCTCCTGGAGTAACAGATGTGGTTCTGTGGAGTAGAGATGATCCTGTAGAAAGTCCAGTGGTAGGAGATGGGTCTGATCTTCCTCGGGGGTTCCAGTGGAAAAAAACCGGATGCTTGGTGTTCCTGAGTCTCAGTTTTTATCTAGGTAGGAACGATTGGCTCCCCCCCTCACTGGGTGGAGCATCTCCCAATGGGATGATGTAATGTGTCATGTCATTGGTGAGCCTTAATGGCGCATTACCAGAAGATATCTCCCTGGAGGATGGACAGGTGGTGAAGGAGATAAGAAACACTGCCCCACCTGGTTTTAACGGCTGGGCCATTATCAGACAACATCTGCCCCCCTCTCCCCTGGAGTTACAAGAGATAAAGAAAAACATCAGATGAAATAGAACACACATTTTTTTGGTTACATAACCCAAGACAGAGCCTTAGTCAAGCACAGCTTCAGCTGTTGGGAGACTTCAGCCACTAAAGCCAGAGATCCCCCAATCCACAGCCCTTTATTAAATAATTTTTTTCTCTCTTTCAATTCTCTGTGGCTTCCAGACATTTTACACCTTTTGCTGCTAAAAAAAAGCTCTTTAGAATTTTCAAAGCTGTGACTCCCTGAACACTATAGTGAGAAGGCAACATCCATTAGACTGTTTTCTTTTGTGCGAGTACCAGTAATTACAGTGGTATCTGCTGAACTTCCATCACCACCTGCACCATAAATGCTATTTTAAGGAGCTTCTCCTGCCTGGCCAGTCTGCACAGGTTATAGTGGGGCCTGACATGTTGTCAGCATTTGTTTTATGTACCCATAGTAGCCCAAACCTTGCAGTACATGTGGCTTGCACAAATGTGTGGGCAAACCTACCCTATGTTTTTCAGCACCTAATACAGCAGAAGTATTCTGACTGAGCAGGTGTGGCACAAACATTGCTCCAAAATGCCAGGAGATCCTTTAAAGTAAGATTCTCCTGCTTGGGTTCAAACACAGCCAGCAGCCAGGCCAAGGACCTTGCTGGTTTCTGAGACAAAGGGAAGATGTTCCTCCCACTGCTGAAGGAGGGATTTGTACAGACTGGGAATGCTGGGTGAGATAAACAAGGTAGTTTTGTTGCAAATTAAGTCTTGTCAGTTCAATGCTCCTTGTTAAATGTTCACTCCCTTTGTTAATCACCGGGCCATTAACCTTCTTTTGTTCCCCTTCTGCTGCACCTTCCAGCTACCCCAACACCCAACATAGCAACCAAAAAAAAGCCAGGGTAGGGGAGATCCAGCAGACATGCAAATAGAAGTGATGTAGTGCCAGCTGGGAGAAGAAATTAAGAGAAGATTGCTCCGGAGCAGAAAAACTTTATTAGACTGAACCACCAAGACACGTGGATGGACCATGCAAGGAGTGAGACTGCTTCCTCCCAAAATTAAGCGGTTTTCACCCCTCACCCTTACTCTCAGAGACGTTGCCCAGAGAGGGACCCCTGGAATTTCAGAGCCAACCAAGCCTTCGGGATTGGCCGTGAGGACCGTGAACCCGACTCTGCCTGCACTCCAGCGGATGAAGCTGCTGCACACCTCCTCCTCCAAGTTGCTTTTGGGAGCAGTGGTGGCGTGTGCTCAAACCCGTCGGGCCCCCACCCTGAGCTGGTCACAATAAAGGCTTTTAAAAGGAGAAAAATCTCTTGCTCTGTTTATAACACTGGGGGCTTGCAACACAAAGGTGGAAGCAGGACCTGCTCCCTGAAACACAATCCCTATCTCCCTCAAAAGCAGTCCCTCTTCTCACTGGGAGCAATCAGCAAGGACTAATGGATCCAAACTCAAGCTGAAGCGAGTGGAGAAAAGATGTGCATGAGGAACAACTGAGTAGTACTGAGACACTAATTTTGAAGACCTTAGAAAAACTATGTATATTGCTGACTTAGCTGAAAAGAAAAGCTTTGCGGAAATCAGTTAAAACTTAGAGGATGGTTAGAGAGAGACCGGATTTTAGATAAGTTATCCTGGATCAAATAATTCATTGCTTGTCAACTCTGTGTTTGTGTAAAGCTTCCTTGCAGAAGCTAATCAATACCCCAGGAATGCAAAACAGTTGCAAGCCTCCTGTTTTCAGAAACAACCTATTGAAATAGGCCTGGAAAACAGGAAACAGGGAGTCCTACCAAGGATCCATGAATCATGACACAGCAAAAGGTTGAAAGGTTAGAATGAGGAAGACTAATTTTACTTCTTCATTTCTAGTGACCCCTCCCCAGAATAGACCCCCGACTCATTTCAGGGAACAAACTACGCATGCTTAATAGCCTTTTTGTTAATTAGCATACGAAGCGGAGAAGAGGAGGTGACAAGGGTATGAATATGCATTTGTATTTTGTGTATTCAACACTATTGTGGATAAAAGGCTTTGTAACTACCTGTGATCTTGGTAGCGCGCATTAGGGAAATATCCCAGCGATGCCCGGCGCCGTAATAAACATACACTTTCTAACTGTAATAAGTATAATAGATAAATTCGTGTGGATTTAAGCTACTAATAAGAAGCTACCCGAGAATGTCTCCAAGATTCCAAAGTTCCTAAACACATTTACAACTGTAACGACAAGGCAGAGCAAGAAGATGGCCCATCCATCAAGGGTGGACCCTCACTTCACAGCTCCTCAACATCCGATACCGATCTTGGTGGAGATCCTGGACGATCAGATCACCCCTCCCAAGATGAATTTCGGAAAAAACTATCAAGCAACCTCTTCATGCAGACAGGACTCTTTTGGAAACACAGCATATCTGGACTTTCAATAGACTTAGCCTTAGGGTAAAAAAACTGTATAAAACCCACAGGCTGAAACATAGCAGTGTGGCAGAATTCGGAAGGTACCCTTGTACCGCCACTCTGTCCACCCAACTTTCGATCGATTGTTGTCCTGTTTTTATTGTGGCTTTAATTCGGTGTTGGAAATTTTGCTAATAAACCCTGTTATTTGTGAATTGGCTTCTAATCATTTATAACAGATTTGGTGCCGTGACTCGGATACAATTTGGCTGCGGAGGAATCCCTTTGCACGGGGGGCGCCCTGCCGATTTTTCGGCGGCCCGGCAAAGCAGGAAACCCCTTCACACCTATTGTATTACGAACCCAAAAATTAGATAAAAGCCGCCACAATAAAAAGAGGGAGAAGGCCTGGATCCAGCAGAAAACCCGGGAAAAGACATAGGAGTCTTTTCGGAGCCGCGGCTACTTTTCACTCGTAAAATTTTTTTCTCCGTGCACGAAGATCTCCAAGCAAGAAAATAGCTGTAAGTAATGCTTGGTTGGGTGGGTGATTGAGTGGGTGAGCGAGACGTGGCCTTGCCACGATACAAGGGTGGATCTGTAAGCTCTTGTACCAGATTTCCCGCAAAGTTTTTTTCGGCTGGCGGGGAAGAGAATTGGGGAAAACTCGTTTGCTCATCAAAGCCCAGACTCGGGGAGTCTGGGGGAATCGATCACAAGGAAGCAAAAGGGGAAGGATACGTCCCTCTGGGTTTGGGGAACCGGTAAACCCTTTTGCTACGGGCTGGTAAAAGCCCAGGACGCAAACCGAAGATTCTTTCATCGGACGAACAGACCCCCGGTTCAGCTCACCGGACAGGGTAAGTAAGCCGAACGATTCGGGACCCGGTTTGCAATTTGAAACAGTCAGGGAGAGGATCCCTGCTCTTAGCCAGAGCTAAGAAAGAATTTAGCATTGCGATCCATTACCGAAAGGTAAAGTTTTTTTTTAAAAATGAGGCAAGGAAAGAGTAAACATCAGAAAGAATCAAAGAAAAGGTGTGCTGTGTGCTCCCAGAAAGGGAAAAGGTGCTTTTGAAATCCCACCAGAAAGTCCACTAGAATAGATCTTAGAGCACTAGAGAGAGTGCCCCATTTTGAAAAGTAAGTCCAAGGAAAACTAATTTATTATTGTACCGAAGTTAGGGAGGGTGAAGAGAAGAGCCCAGTAGACAGTGCTGCTGCCCGCCGCTGCCAGCCGCTGCCAGTGCTGCTGTGGGGGGGGGGCCGCTGGGCCATCAGGAGCCCCCCGCGCCAAGCCGCGACTGCCGCTGCTGCGTGCCGAGAGCCAACCCGCGGGGTGTGGGGCCGCTATCTGCGCCCAGGCCCTCCTCCGCGCCTGTAAGCCAGGTACGGCGGGGGCCCGCAGACCTTCCGCAGATGGCAGATCAGGCCGGGCACGCCGAGCCCGTGCTGTGCCTCCCCCACCCGTGCGCCCCGTCTAGCGTCGCATCCATCCCACTGCCTCTGCCTCCCGCAGCCGGCACCGCCACCTCCATAGGCTCCTCGTGTCCAGCAGACGATTGTCCTCCTGCTTGCCTTCTCTGTCTCTCTCTGACCCCTTTTCCCAATCCTGCTTCTAGCCCCCCCTTCCCCCAAAGAGCCATCCTCTTCCCATTCTCAGTTCCCCCGAGGTGAGAACAGAAACTGAGGAGAAGAAGGAGGGGGAGAGATCTGAGAAAATCTTTCCCTTAGAATTCTCCCTTCCAGGTCCCCAGCTTTCCCCACCCCCCCTAGAAACCCCCACCCCACTCTCAGCTATACTCATATGCAAATGCAGTCATTCCAGCTTCTCAACCACACCCTGCAAAACCATTTCCACCAGATACTACTGTAGCAACTGCAGAGTCACTCCATCCCGAAGTGTCTAACAGTTTTAGCTACCCTGCTAACTTTTAATGTTAATGTATGTTTACTTCATAAACATAAACAAGTTGTGAATTCTATTCCATGATTCTCTCTCCTATTGTTCAGAGAGCAAGATAAGGAGTAGAACTTGCCGAATGAGCACAGATAAGCTTGAAGCTGCTGTTGCCTTTTCTGCTACCCCATATCCCTGTTCGTCGTCCCTGCTCCCTGTTCCTATTTCAAAAGTGGGTTGTTAGCAGCAAACCACACCGCGCAGAGTAGCCCAGGACGTCTGCAGTCTCTCTGGCTCCCTGCGACCCCCCCAGTTCCCAGTTCCTATCCACTAGTCCTGACCAGAAAGAGCTCGCTGGCTAGGACGCCTAACCCAAAATCCTCTATCCTTTATACCTTTTTTTTGCAATACATTATCTTCTTTCCACTTCCCTCCAATCCCCATGGAATAGTCTTTACAATTGAATGTTTTATGTTGTTTCCTCTAATTGCAGATTGTCCCGTTTTCAGTTTTAAGAGTTTTGCCTGTCACAAGAATAAATCCTACAAGAGGAAATTTTCAAACTGTCTCTTAAGAGCGTGTGTTCCAGTGGCATTAGGCTACTGAAACAAGAAAACGCTGTTGAGTTTATGCTGTCCTTAGTTAGGCTTACCAAAGGTGACTGACAACCCTGTTAAGATAGTGCCTGAGAAAGTATGAACAGTTTTTAGTTTTTTAGTTGTAGCCGATGTTCCCTAACAAAGTAGTAGCAGAAGCTACAGATTTGATTTTATTTTACAGCGAAGGCTAAAACCTAAACTAAAGGTGAAAGCCATAGCTGAGAAAAAGCCAGTTGGGGGGAAAAAGAAGATGCTGCCACTGGGCTCAGATCCAAGAAGATGAAGATCTGAAGCCGCAGGGCTCAAGAAAAGCCAGCGCTGCAGCCTAAACCAGGGGCTGTAGTAGTCTAGAAAGCCAGCTGGAGTATGTTAGGTGCTTTGGGCCAGTCACATCGACAAAGCTAACCCCAAAACTTCTATGTGAGCTTAGTGCCAAGAGCCGAGAGCCTAAAAGCCACTAAGTTGGCTGCAGAAATGCACTCAAAGTGCCCCTAAATACCCATTAGTTTACAAAGCAAAGAATCTAAATGCCAGTAGCTTAGCTGCGAGAAGACCTCCGAGTCCTTAAAGCACTAGCCCATGTTTAGTTTCATAAACAGCTTCATTTTAAGTACCTATTATGCGTTTCATTATTCATTTTAAAATCTGCAATATTGACCCACTTACCCCATTTGTTATAATTGTTTGTTTTGTTAAGTCACAATTACATATGTCAGTTGTTTGAATCAATTCCTGTTGCATTTTGCTTCTTGTCAACCCTATTTGTTGTTTTCTTAATAATATAATTTCATTTTCTTGTCCATCCTAAGTATCAAGTCAATTTAGTCTATAATTAAAAGCTCAAAAGAAAAAGCAAAAAGTGTAAAAAAAAAAAAAAAAAAAAAAGAAAAGTTTCTATCTAGACTTCTCAGTGAGGCAGTTTCACTTCCTTTGTGCTTTGATTTCCACAGCACTTTTATCAGTAATATTCTGCTGCTCAGTCTAAGAAAAGCAGCCAAGTAGCATATCCATGCTGTTCCCAAAGTTTTCAGCAGCCTAAGCTCTCTGTGTAGTCCTGCCCTGTGTCATGTAGACATCTCCCTCAGCAAGATCTCTGGAGAGCTTCCTCTTTAAAAGTTCTTGAGCGTGTTTCATAAACACCAAAAATGAAATCTGTCTTTTCTACATTTCTGAATGTTAAATCAGATGAGCAGCTTTCATTATTTACAAGAGTTGCCTTTAGCTGAGCCATGTAAGCTGTAATTCTCTTTTGTTGACATGAGTATAAAAGCACTAACAATGCCCTAGTAGTTAGAAGGGTTCAGATATGCCTTAGCCTTAAATTGCTCTGAGAGATGTTTCAAATTTTTAAGCAGTTTTTAAGTAATCATTTTCAGCAGTAGATTGATGCTTCCTATTTTTTCACTAATTACTACTATTGTTCTTACTTTGTGTTATGCAAGAATTGATGCTAAAGATCCCCCTTTAAAATACATGATTTGTCTAATTGTGCTAAGCTTTAGCTAGTTGCCTATCGCCCATTCAAAAGAATCCCAGTAGATTTCACTGAGTTACCTAAGATACAGCAATTAAGACTGCAGAAAAAGAGTAGACCCATGCTTCGAGAATAAAAAAAGTAGAGCCACAATACACAACTCAAAAATAGAGAGTGTCCTCATCACCTAGAGATCTGAAAGTCAAGTTGCAATGACACCAATGAACAAGAGAGATCAGATAAAGTGTGAAAGACCGGATTGTGAATGTTTTCCCTTTGTTCACTTCAAGTGTGTGTATTGTAAATTGATTTGGGTTGCTCACTGCAAAGGGGGGTGTAGGCCAAAAGGATTATGTACCAACTGTTTAGAAAAAGAACAAAAAGAGACTAGCCATTTCTTAGTAATTGCCACTAACTTAGGTCTACTGGAGTTAGATTCTCCAGAATGGTATCATATATATAAAAAGGGGACAAAAGGGCAATTAGATGCTGAAGTTGAAGTGCTCAAGGTCGAGTGCAGAAAGACAATCAAAGTACCTTGCTGGTCCGATACAATCAGGTTGTCCCGGTGGAGTGCCTTTAAAAAGGTTTGCAGCTCGGACTGACAGGTCTCCAGAAACATATGCCTGCTGCCGAGAAGATAGATTACCCCGCCGCGGGCTGCTACCCCGTGGGCGAAGAGAAAGGCAGAGGCATGTTGTGGTGGAAAGTCCTCGTAGTCTTGAGCCGAGGGACAGGGGGACCCCCCCAAGAGCCCGCAGAGGCTGACCCTCAGGAAGAGACGTGAACTATGGCTAAACATGGCACCAGAGAAAACCTGAAGTATCAAGAGTATTATGATTGTCCCAAAGATAAGGGAAAAGGGTATTATTTCTTTTATGACACTCAATACTAAATTTGTGAATCAGACAAAAGGGTAGAATGCCACGACTCAAAGGCAATTACTAAGGAAGGACAATCCAACACACACGAATTTATTTGGGTAAATAAAAAAGGTGGGGGACTGTAATAAGTATAATAGATAAATTCGTGTGGATTTAAGCTACTAATAAGAAGCTACCCGAGAATGTCTCCAAGATTCCAAAGTTCCTAAACACATTTACAACTGTAACGACAAGGCAGAGCAAGAAGATGGCCCATCCATCAAGGGTGGACCCTCACTTCACAGCTCCTCAACATCCGATACCGATCTTGGTGGAGATCCTGGACGATCAGATCACCCCTCCCAAGATGAATTTCGGAAAAAACCATCAAGGAACCTCTTCATGCAGACAGGACTCTTTTGGAAACACAGCATATCTGGACTTTCAATAGACTTAGCCTTAGGGTAAAAAAACTGTATAAAACCCACAGGCTGAAACATAGCAGTGTGGCAGAATTCGGAAGGTACCCTTGTACCGCCACTCTGTCCACCCAACTTTCGATCGATTGTTGTCCTGTTTTTATTGTGGCTTTAATTCGGTGTTGGAAATTTTGCTAATAAACCCTGTTATTTGTGAATTGGCTTCTAATCATTTATAACATAACTTAAGCTGTTAGAGAGTCTTTTGTCTGTCACAGTTGGGTATCGATATTAGATCAATATTCATATTTTAGTAAATCAGTACAATCCACTTTCGATCCTGGAGACCTGCAGAGTGATGCCTGTAGGAGCAGGATGAGTTTTTATTGCTGCTGCTGTTTGTTCACCCCTTCCCATGCCCTGACATCTGCTCCCGCATTCCCAAGGTTTCACAAGCGCTCCTGCCCGCCTGCACCATGTGCCTGCTTCCCTGATTGGAAGTGATAGTTGTGCTCCACACCCTGCCTGCAGGCTGGGACTGACTCGAAGCCAAGCAGGTGCCCAGCCAGGGAACAAGCAGACCTCACTCAACATATTAAACCTACAAGAGCTGGGGTTTTAAATCTGGAGTGTGCGAAGCACTCTGAGAACTGTGCCTTTGTGAGCTGGTACCAGGGAGCTCTGTATTTATTGTGGCTGATGAGGGGAAAAGATGGGCTGTGCTCACTGCCAGACCCGGCTGCCTGTCTTGGATTGGGAAATCCAGTCTGGCTCATGCATCAGTACCAGTAATAGGCATGCTGCCAGTCAATTCTTTCCTCTACGTCTGTGCAGGTCCCTCATGTCCTCAGGGAATGTGAGCAAATTTCCTCCTTGCAGCCAGAACCCAAATGTAATTTTTACTCCAAACAGCCCATCCTCAACATGCCTCCTGTCCACCTCTTGTGACAGCTGTGCTGCTTTTGGCTGGGATACAGTTAATTTTCTCCACAGTAGCTGGTGTAGGGCTGTGGTTTTGATTTGTACTGGAAACAGTGTAGATAATTCAGGGATGTTTTTGTTGTTTCTGAGCAATGTTTACACAGGGTCAAGGGCTTTTCTGCCTCTCACCCCACCCAACCAGCGAGTTCACTATGAGGGGCAGCACAAGGAGTTGGGAGGGGACAGAGGACAGCTGACCCCAACTGACCCAATGGATACCCCAGACCAAATGGCATCATGTTCCTGATATAAAGCTGTGGGAGGAAGAGAGGGACAGGAGACTTGACAGAGCAATATTATGGCTGTACACTAAAAAGCCAAACTCTCAACTTAATTGCTGGTGTGCTCTAGGGCAAAACAGAGGGATTGAAAGTATCAGCACTTACTCCTGCTGCCCCCCTTAAAGCTCTTGCTAATTCAGGAAATAGAGAGACAGGTTTCCTTGCAAATTACCTTTTATAAATCATAGCATAGAGACACTACCAGTAACTCCTGTGCAGAGGGAAACAGGTTACAGTGCAGCAGCAAAGGGTTCAGGCTGGTAGCAGCTCACAAGACTGGTTTACTGAGTATTAAAATGCTTGTAAGAATAGTAATTTTAAAAAGCTAAAATAGCTGTTATGAGAACACCTCTCAGGGGAAGGGTTGCCAAGGACTTTGACAGCTCTGAGCTCCTCGCAGACCTCAAGCATGGAAGCTATTGGGTTGAAGGTGTGAGCAGAGAGAGGGAACCGTCCCAGGGAGGGACATTTGTCACCACTGGTGACGACAGAACCTGGAACAGCTGATTTTGTTAACAATCTAGAAGTTGCATTCGATTTGGCTAGCAGAAATTGTGCTAAAGCTATGTGGGAACGACGGGTCAATCTTGATGGACGGAGATGAGAGATCTCTGGAGTCAAGCCTAGTTTTGAAGCATGCAGTTTATTGTATAGGGCGTGGGTGAAAGGACCCTGCTTCGAGCTGCCAGCCGCAGCTCGGAGCAGGTTTGAGAGAGTGAGAAGATAGTGAAGAAGAGAAAGAGCAAGAGCAAGAGAGCAAGAGCAAGAGAGCGAAATTCCTGTTACAATACATTAAATCTTCTTCTATACTGAATATTCTAATTTACACCAACCAATCTAGTACAAGATACAAATCCTATAGCATTTACATACAGCCTATAAGAATCACTACATTACCATACAGTGTTACATTTTAAACTCTAAAAACTACTCTTTGGACCCCTCCTGCCAAGCTGTCAGGGTCTGCTCTGACCCTTAGACTTTCGGTGAGGAGAAGGGCATTGTTTCATCAAGGGGGATTTACTTTCAGCTGACCACACCATTGTTTTCTAGTTGTTCAGTAACTAAAGCTTAGCATCTTAGACATCAAAACTTGCCTTCAACTCTATTTCACTAATATGTTTCATATTCTCTACAAATAAGCAGTCATATTTATAAGGTTTTCCTGTTTCATCTTCCCCAACAAGCTAGAAAAGAAACACAGAGTGGGTGCAAAGAGGAAGGCAGAGGAGCGGTTGGTGCTTTGTCAAACACAAGCACTCTCAGCCAGGAAGTGTTGATTCTGAGTTACCTCAGACCCTAAAAAAGGGAAAGCCTGAAAATGAGAGGCCCACTGTAAATACAGAGGTGTTGATAGCTTGAAGGAAGGGAGACAGGTCACTGCTAAGAAGCTATATATGGAAAGCACACAAAAAACAATGGCAGCTTACAGTCTGGTGATAGAAACTGAAGGTAAAGATCGCGTAATGACAAGATTGAAAACCTTGATATTAAAAACATAATTGATGCTGTCAGAAACCCCCAAAATCTGCATTCCCCTCCAATGTAACTGCATGGGGCTGGCTGGCTGCAACACCACCCTCCAACATGAAGGCTGAGCATGCTGGAGTGAATCCAATGGCCCAAAGCATCCAGCTACCTACCACCACAGATGCTCATTTCCCCAACCAGACTGCAAAGACACACTCCTAGCTCAAAGGATCTCTCATTTGTGGGCTGCTGTAGTGTAAAAGACAGGTGTTAACACCCCACAGCATTGTCTCTTGGCAGATACCAGCTCCTGGGTGGGCCAGGGTATGTGTGTTTATTCATTCCCAGCATGTCTTTGACTAGAGGCTGAAATATAAATCAGGTTTTTGCTGCATGGAACAAATGCCTGTGAAAAGCACCTGTTGAAATCGGCTCCAGCACTTGCTTCAAGCGTCACTGGCCAAGCAAGTGGCTCACCCTCTGTTTTAACCCCTCCATCAGCACCAAGGAGTGGCAGCAGGATCCTGCTGCCCCAGGAGGGGACAAAGGGCTGGGTTAAAGTCTGGGCTGTCTTCAGGGACATGGGTGACTCAGAACTATCAAGATAGTCCTGTCTACAAAGACCTTGACACGAAGAAAAGATGAAGAGCTTGAAAACAAAGAGAGGAAACAGCTTCCCTAGGTAGCAGCAGAGGCAGCTGCAGGGCAGGAGCAGTGGCAGGTGTGTCACCACTGCCGTGCTCCATGAACAGCTTGTTCAGGCACTAATGAGGAAGCACCGGGCAAAACAGTGCCCTGCTCCATCACATCACTTGGACCCTGGGCTGCAGCACCCCCATGGTCAGCTCCAAAAGTCTGTCCCACACTGCTGCAAAGGGATAAAGCAGTATGGAGAGGGTAGGGACTAGGCCCAAGGTGCAGCACTTTTTGGGTGGTCTTGCACTGGCACACACAGGACACAAAGTGACCATATCTGAGAAACCAGACATAACATTTACCTAAGTATCTCTTCCTATCAATTCCAGAGCCCAGCTCATAGACAGACACCATTTCAGGAAGCCTAGTGAAAAGCTGCTATGTCAAGTGCTGGTTTGGTTTGGATTTGGTGGGGGTTTTTGGTGGTGGTTTGTTTTTTTAACTCGGTAGCTTTTCTGGTGAAACCGCACTTTAAAATGTCTAAGCATTCAGCTACTGTTTGGAGCTATTAAGCATGCTGTTTCAAATCTCATCTCTTGCAAGCATCCCAATTAAGCAGGCATCCCATTGATCAGCTTTCTGATCACATGGGATTTGTTCTGCTGCTGCATCAGATGCAATACTTTCTGCTTTGACGAATTTCATGTGTATCCAGGAGGCCCCACCCTTCTCATTTAGAGAGAAAAAAATTCTCAAAGCCAGCTTCCACTGACAGCATCTTTGAGAAATCAAAGGCAGTTGAAAGAGCAATCTCTTGTTTGTCCTGAAATTGGTGTGGAGCAAGTTGGGCAGCAGGAATCAGACCAAGAGCTTGTTTAGTCTGAGTAAAGTGTGGGAAAGCAGGAAGGGAGCAGTCACTGCGAAAGAAATTTTTATTTTTCTTCTTCGCCTATGTCTCCCTCATGGCACAATTTAGAAATTAAGGGCCTTTCTCATCAGATAAGGTTACTTCTGATATGAGAGCACTAACCAGACAAACCAACACATTCAGTCTCAGAGGCAATTTAAAATGCAGGAATAAAATTTAAGAGCATACTGGACCTGCAAGATTGCAAAGTGGGAAGATGGGAACTTTCCAAAGAGGAAATCCCAGAGATGCTTTGAGTAGCCAGCCAAAGAGCATCCAACCTGAATTCCCCACAGAGGAAAACTTCAAATAGGAAGGGTTTGCTTTTGGTACAGGGCTTGGAAACCAATGCCACTATTTTGTGAGAATTCAGGATTTCCTTCTGATGTGGACATACTTTCAAGCTTCACAAAAAAGAGGTGCAAGACTACAGCAGATAAGAGCCTAAGGCACAGCGCAACTAAAGACCTTTTCTGTGGACGATTTTCTCTTCTGTCTCACCTTTCCATCTTCAAGATGGGAAGAATAAACAGCATTTTCCTAGCTTATAGGGCAGGGCCAAGATAAAGCTACTAGCAGACACACAGAATGATCAGTCATGGCAAATATGGAAAAGCCCCCAAAACACAGGAGGAATATGCCAGATTGAGGAAATGGCCCAGTCTGGTGGCAGACCACCATCATGAAGGGACACTGGCCAGCTTTCCCGGCTGAAACAGGGAAATCTCCATCACAAGCTCTTACACCAAACATCACAACAGCCTCCAACGAGGAAGAATCCTTCACTGTTATCTGGTGAGAAGAAACCAGAAACACCTGAGCTTTCCAAAGCTGGGGTGACAGATGCTGTGTCCCACATGGGCAGAGAGGCCAGGCACTATAGGTGGGACACCAGGAGGCCAAGTTCAGGCTGGTTCAGAGACTTGACACCTTCAGGCTAGAAGAGCTTGTCCAAAGGATCTGGCCAGTCCTCCCGTGTGGCATAGCACAAGAAGCCTCACCCAACTACAGCACACTAAGTGTACATTGTCCCATGAAAGATATTCAGCCCCAACTCTAAACTGAGAACTCCTAATTAACTCTCAGTGCAGCTAATTCACATCAGCATTGAAGAGCTGCTTCAAGACCTCTGACAGTTCTTAAAATATACAGTGACAGACTAAAACTCAGCTGACAAATGTCATCCCCTCCCAGATACACCAGCCAGCAGACAAAAGCCATCCTCTCCCTGGCATAACAGGGTTCTCCAGCCTGAAATCTGTTTTAACTGACAAGCAAAAGCAGGGACAGGCAGTGAAGGCTTCTCTGAACTACCTGCTCTGCAAACACCTATCTCCCACAGGCTTCCCTTCCTACCTGAAGAGAAGCAAATCTTTCCTGCTCTTACTCTAAATCAGCATTACTGTGAAAAAGAAGTGACTGGGCTGTGACATTAGCACAACTCTCTGCTGGGACAACTGCAGTGAAATGGGTCTCACTCCCAGATATTAAAAAGGACTTAACGTTTAGGAAGGATTCATCTTCCCCAGTTTTAGTCCAACAGTGCAACACATCTAGTCCAAGGGAGTCAGCATCATCTCAGTGCAAAACAACTATCCAAAACAGGATCCACTGGAATTGAGCAACTCAGAACTTCTGGGATGTACATCAATCAACTGGTCAAATAAGCACCTGGTGGTAAGACCCTTCCACTTGAAGCCCTGAATCTCACAGCTCCTCAGTTATCAGAGGAAAGCTTGCAAGGAGATGCAAAGGTAGCATCAGACACTCCTCTGGAAGATTCTGCCCAGTTCTGTGCAGCACGGACAATGGCCTGAGCTCAGGTACAGGGCTGGGGCCTCCGTGAACAAACAGGGGAAGAACAGGGAGCAGTGTTAACCCGATGGGTCCATGGCTGTAACTCACAATTGGCTGTAGCTGCGCGCCCGGGAGCATGAACTGCATCTGCTGAGCAAACATGGCTGCGGCTGTCTTCTGCTGGATCAGGTTGTTGCGTCCATTTATTTCAAGCTGTGTTTTTAAATGTGGGGGAGGGTGGAGATATTTGCAGTTCTCTCGGGTACACCGGCCCTAAAAAACATAATGGAACAGCATTTCAGTGAATGTAACACCCAGGACAGCCAGAGAAATTTAATTAAGGATTGTTTGGGTTACTGGAACAACACAATCATCGAGGCGGAGGCGTCTTGGTAGCTACTGTGCCTCTTGTGATTTTTCTATAGTAGGTGAAGAGAAGAGCAATATGACCTCTCCTGCAGTAACACTAACTGAATACTATCAAGCTAAACTAAAAAGTCTGGCTTCCTGATGTTAAAATGATTGTTGTAAGAAAAAGCCCCAAACAGTCTAACACAAACACCAATACTTTCAGAAGCTAGTGGCAACAATTCCAGAAACAACAACAAAAATTCCGTTTCCTTGCGTGAGTTGCTTTTCCCCTGCTTCTCAACACCAGACCACTTAATTGGCCCTGACAACCAGACAGCAAGAAACAAAACTGTCTCCACCACTTCCCCAGCTGCGCTGGATAAAACTTTAAGAGGACAGCTCTGTAAAGCAGCACCTCTGATCCACAACATGGGGGTACCCTGAGATGCCAAGAACTGGCAGTCACAGGAGGAAGAACTGAAACGATTTTCCCCCTTCATGCTTTCATTTGTCAAAAGTGATGTGTGTTGCATCACTGTCTCCCCCTGCAATAAACATAAGCACTGGCCATGCCAGTGGCTCCTAAAAAGCAAGAGATCACTGATGTTATCCCTGCAAATCAACTGAGATCATCACTTTAAAAACATGTATAAACTGTGCCTTACTTTAATAGCGTTTGCAAGTAGGCATAAAAAGATAAATATCAATACATCACTAAATAAGAAAGCTAGTAACAAATGTTGTAATTAAGATGAAATAGTTCTTGAAAAATAAGGGGTTTTCTCTCCCCCCTTTCTTTTTTAATTTCTTCCTCAAGAAACAAGAGGCATACAGAAAACATGAAATACTTAATGTAACTTTATGCAAAAATGGTGACTTTTTTGAGGAACAAATTCCTTTGAGCTATTCAAGGCCTATTAAAATAAGGCCAGACCTGGAGGCCACAGAGCTGTTCCGTGACAGATAATTAATAACAGTTCCTGCAGCCAGCAAAGGCACAGGACCATCCATTAACCAGCCTGTCCCAGGCACAGTTGTAAAGGGCTGGACATGGAGTTCTCAGTCTCAGTGTAATTAAATTTGCTTTCCAAAAGGGGCACATCAGATGACCCCATGTACCTGCCCCTGTTAGCAGGATCATGTGCAGCAGAGCTGTAACCCCATACAGGTCCACAAGGATACAGCTCTTACATACCACTCACCCAAGGCTCAGGTGGAAACCTGGGATCAGCCCCTGATGCATCCAGGATACTCCCATGGGGATTCTTTAAGGCTTTTGCAAACATACAGATGGAACCACTGGAAAGTCCAAGTACCACTGCAAAAAGTCAACACTGTGACCCACTGCAGGGGCTGGTTTTGAATCCCCAGCCAGGCTCCCCAGTATGCCAGGTCGCTGTAGAGCAGCCTGAGATTTCCAAGCTTTACTCTGCCCTCCCTGGTGGGGATAACAGCATCACTGTGGAGAGGGCTGCAGAGCTTGACTGCAGCTTAAAAGGGGCTGTTTGACATGCGTCATGGGAACAGGCTCCTCTTATCTACTCCGAGGAGATCAGAGTTAAACAAAAGGCAAATAATTCAATGTAAGAAGGGATGGGCTAAAGCCAGTGGGACAGGGGAAAAAAAAAAAAACCCACTTCCAAACTTTAGCAGCCTGGCTTGGTGGAATAAAACTCTCTGCCCTGCTCCTAAAAGAGCCCAGTGGCTCCCAACAACCCAACTCCAAACAAAAGAGGCTTTTAAATGTTATTGTTTTGGCTTCTCAGCAATCCAACGGCCCCAGATCTCCAGCAGTGAGTTAATTGCTCACAGGCCCTGAGGACACGAATCTTCATCACCAGACACTTTCTCACATCTGTGTGAAGTGAGGGTAAAATGGCAGCTGGCTGGTGCTCAGACACCACTGTCACTACAAAGGAAATAAATACATTAATCTGCAAGGAGAACACTCATCAGTACTGGGCAGGTTTGGGTCATCCTGCTCATGCTGCACCGGATCAGGCCTCTCTACAGCCTTTCCCATCACCTGGGACCCAGCAAGAGTCCAGGGTTCAGCCTCAGAGCATATCTGCAGTGTCCCGTCTCCACAGCTCCTGCAGGGCTGCTGCTGACCAGATGTGGGGAGCAGACCCCGCAGAACTACAGGCTGTCCATGGCCAGGCAGCAGCTCGATTCTAAGCTCCAGTCTCCACAGGCTTACACATCAGCCTTAGAAATTCCTCCTGACTGTAACTTGGCACAAGTGCTTTGGGTTGGGGAAACACTTATTTCTACCAAATTTGGAATAAATCTGTGTAGATGTTTCTACACTGCAGGAATGGAGAGAAGATGAAAAAAGAACTACTTTTTTTGTAAACAATACTTACACAGTTGACTTCAACTTGAGAAGGACTTTGCTATTTCAACTGAAATTGTGAATATCATTGATACCAGCAAACCCAGCTTGGTGTAAAGCTTTGTTCTCCTTTTTTTTTTCCCCAAAGCAGTTTGTTTAATTCCAACAGGGGGTTCTACAAACAGAATATTTTTACTACCAATAAAAAAACCACCATACAGCACGAGGCGTTTGTCTTGCAGACAGTCTGTAAGCTGAAACCAGTGCCCACACAGTGCTATTGGTTTCAAGGACATGTATTTGTAAGAAACAGAGCTGTGCAAATGCTGCTGCAGAGCAAAGGCTGTGAAATGCTGTCAGTCAGGCCCTTGAGGGCTCAAGAAAGACTTGAATCACTGCTACACTCAGATTCAAACCCTTGCCTTTGGTCTAACTCCTCCTCACCGACATTTTGATCCTGAGCACCACTGTTCTGGTTTGGTTCAAACCAGGTGGAAACACCAATTCATGTAGTGGTTTCACGTTCACTTCTGTTTCTATTGACTAAATTTACTGTAGTGGTCTAAATGTTTTTCTGCTGTGAGATAGCATTAAGGAGAAAAAAAGGCAGAGCAGGCCCAACTTAAGGTAAACAGATAGATTTTATTAACACACACTAAAGGAAGAGAAAAAAAGGAAAAAAAAAAGTAACTTCCAAAACCTTTCTCCTCCCCCCACAAACTATTCACTTTCCCACAAGCAACATAGAGAGACAACCTGTGATTTTCAGTCAGTTTCACCATTTGAAAAATAGTCTTTCATCAATTCTTTAGGAGAAGGAGTCCCTCAGAGTCATGGATTCCACTGACAACCTGGAACAGTTCTCTTGTGGGTTTTAACTGTCACGAAAACAGCTGCCCGGGGAAACCTGCTTCCGTGACCCCTCCCATCAGCAGTTTCCCAAGCTGCTTCTGGGACATGGAGACAGACATATTGGGGTGTCAGCATTTAAAGGTTCCTAACTCTAGAGGCAAAGGATTCTTCTTAGGGAACAGAGCTGTTTCTTCAATTCTTCACTGACACAGAGGGCTTCTCATCTCTCTTTGTTCAAACATCTCATGAGATCACAGGATCACAGCTACTAGTGCAATATTCACTCAGTCTATCACAAATACCTTTGCTTAAATCCACAAATAAACAATAATCTCCCCAAATGCATATTTTTCCCCATGATTTAAAGGATTCATTTCCATGGCTTTCTAAGAAGTCCAGCCAGTAGGCAACTCCTCCATCGTTTCTCCAATTAGTCCTTCACTCTCTGACTTCATGCTAGGTCCTCTATGTTCACTCTGCTTGTCTCTCTCCTCTCTCAAGGAAGAGTTAAGCATCGAAAGCTTCATCTTGTGCCAAGAAAGAGTTAAATCTGTCCAGAGTCTTTCTCTCTCTAGCTGCTGGCTCACGGTGTTTGATTTTAAAGGCCGAGCTGGTAGGGGGAACTCACGCAGAGAAATTAAGAGAATCGGAGCAGCTGGGCAGTCAGAAATCATAAATACTATAAAATACTTCTTTGCCCACCCCTCGGTGACAATCGGGATGGGCCTGGCCCAGCTCGGAGCTGCTCCTTGGGGGGAGAACATCTTCTCCCCCCCCTCCTGGCCAGCAGCACGGGCAGCTGCCGGGACGAGCTTAAAACTCGCTAGATGTTAAAACTGCAGCTTTATCCTGCCGGCAAGCCGATGGGGGGGCCCAGAGACACGACCAGGCCCAGCCGGCCCTCCCCCAGCAGGGGGGGGTGGCGGGCCCGGCCAGGCCCTGGGGCCCCACGGCCGACCCGACCGGCCCTGTTACCTGTTCCAAATGCAGGAAGGAGAAGGGAGTTTCTCAGGACCTCCCGATATTTAACCCTGTATGTCCACGGAGACGTATCTGCTCTCAATTGGCTCTTCTCTGGAACTTCCTGAAAACTCACTTCCTGGTCAAAACCACCACAACCACCAACCACTGTGTTTCACTGGGGCATATTGGAAGCCACAGCTGAGTTAAGCTGCCCTCTCCAGCACCACAGTAAGTTCTTCATTTCTCAGACAATGAATTTTAGGAACTGGTGATGTGACAGAGTGACACAAAATGTTCCCAGTTTAGACATCTTGCTATGTAACAACTTTCAAGATGTCTCGCTCTATAGTGATGGGCACCACTAGTACCCTCTGAACTCCAACACTGGTAGGGGTGAGCCCTTCTTTTACCCTTCCATCACAACACCCACAGTTCTTGGTACTTCACAGAAATATACACAATCTTCAAGACCAATTTCAGCTCTACAAAAGCTGCCATAAGGACAAAGGAACTGCCATTTTTAACTCCTCAGTACCAGCTGCAACACAGCAGGGAAAGCAACAGGGAACTGGTAGCAAATCTGCTGTGTGGATACTGGGCTGGGGATAAATAAGGACAACTCCATTTTATACCTGTGTGGCCCAGGAATACAACATGAGAAAATACAACAGGAGTTAGGCCCCCAGTTTTAGATGAGCATATTTATGCTACAAGGCACAGTTTTCCTGCAGGGACTAGCTGTGGCTCCAGCATATCAAAAGCTCAGCATAGGGCACAAGACAGTTCCAGGGCTGTGCACAGAAGACCAACTGAAACATTCTCCAAGCTGAGTGTTGCACCAAAAAGTACCATTACAGCACCTGGAGTGGTCACTGCACATGTTGGTAGGGGCCTGGTGCTCAGAGACTGATCTAAGCTGGTAAGCAGCACGTTGAGCCTGCTGGCACCAGTGCAGCCATCCTCCTGTAACTGGAAATTTGAAATTTGCTGCTGTCAATTTAGCCTGAGTACTGACTCCAGGACACGTGCATTCCCACCCTGTCCTGGGTGGCACACAAGCCTGCAGCCAGGGAATCACCACCCAGTAACAGACTGCTGCTGGCCTTGGTAACAGGCTAAATATAGCTGTATTTTCTAGCTCCTCACAAAATTGAAGGAGTCTGAAGGACCATATTCATCTGCTTCTTTGCCAACTACAGCCAGGAGGGAAAAGCATATGGACTGCACTTTCATAGGCTTGAAAAATGGATATTAAAAATAAATCATTAAAGGATTTTATAAGAGTAACCTCCTCATTTCTTCCCACACACTCCCACCCTTACAGTAGGCTGCTGGCATGTGATTGACTGTGTTGCCAACTTAAATCATGCTGTGATGGCATATACTGTAAATGGCTGGCATCTGACACCAGCTAATGTGGCAACAGCTTGCACTGCAACAAAGCCAGCTGTTTGGAGTGCAGCACTGATGGCAGCACACTGAAATCCAGTAGAAAAACCTGCATTACACCTGGCTGTGTGGAGTTTGCACCTTTTCATCTGCATCCTAGCTCAGAGGGATGCAAATAACAGCTTTCTGGGTACTGCACCTGGCTGGATGGACCTTCCCTAAGCATGTTGCACAAATTCTCTCCTCCCTGGCTGCTGAAGTGAGTTGAACTGTGCTGCAGAAACAAGGCTCTCAGCACAAACCCCAATGCTTGCTCACATGTGCACCAGTAATGCAATCTGTTACGGTCTCTTTAATCCCGGACACCAGTGAGGGGTTCCAGACACACATTTCTGGTTTTAATGACTGCACACTACGTCTCTCAATCATGAGCATTTCTCATGTAAAAATCTTCAAGCTAATGCGGCTTTTCACACACTAGAGGCTGCAGTAGGTTGGTGCCCTGACTGTGCAGTCTTTTCCACAGACACTGATGACATATGCAATGACTGACAGCAAAAAGAATGAAAAGAGACCAGGCAGGAAAGGATTTCCATGTTTTGCATAAAACCAGGCACAAAAACACAGCTTGTCTACATAACTTTTCTCCACATGAAGCAGCAGATTTCCACCTCCCCAAGAGGAGTTCAGTGGGGAGGCACGTTCAGAGATGTACTGGCCCTGCTTACTCAGTGCCTGTCGCTCCAGTGCTGAGGCATGAAACGCTCTCTGCTTTCCATCCCACTCACCACGTGCACACAAAGGCTCTCTCCTGGCCATGCCTCTCCTTGCTCCTGCCACAGCCTTGCATGGCTTTCTCATACACAATACAACCTCAACCACCATGGTGTCTGCCCCACATTTGCAGGGCAGGCTGCAAATTCATGCCATAGAGCATGAATTGTCCTGCAACAGTGGGAGACAAAAAGTGGGAAGCTCAGGGTTGCATCCCTGTGTCCATGCAGCACAACTAAGAACATGTACTGAGCAGCACATGCTGCTTCAGGTCTACCCCTACTGCCACCTGCTCTGTAAGAAAAGAGAGGTCCTGGGAGGCAGAGTTGGTACCTGGTGCCCAAGCTCTAAGTCCTTCATCCATCCTATAATGACTTGCAGCTTCAAAGTTACCCTTCCAGGACAGAAAACCACCAGTGCATCACCTCTACTCAACTGCTTTGTGCTCACTGCAGTTTGTCCCTAAGCAACCTGCTCCAGGGCTGAGCACGTGGAATGCTGGCTGGATTGAGTGTGGCTCATCCTGCCACCTCCAGTGCACTGCATGGCTCGTCCAGCCACCTCCAATGCTGCACCATGCTCCTCTTTCCACACAGGTAGAGAGCTGCGTTGGAGGAAAGGCGATAGCTGTCCATCTCACTGCTGGATCAAACACCTTTCACTGGCAAACATCAAATAGCATGGAAATAGCATGTTTTCAACTGGAAAACAAATGAGGCTGGAGCTGACAAGTCAGTCTGATCATTAGCGAGTGTTACATCTCAGATAGGTATTCATGCAGCCCAGCTGTCACTTGCTGCAGTTCAAAGCCAGCCCTGAACACACCTTTATCTGCAACTCCTTTCCAAAGGCTAATGAAATTTCAGAAATTATGCTGCCAACTGAGTCAGTGAGAACTGCAACCTTGCAACCTCCCTTGAGCATTGACCCTGGCCCAATACATCAGGTAACTTCCGCTTAAGAGCAATGCTTTCCTCCTAGCAGTGTTGGAGCAGCTCACTCACAGAGAAGTTTTAAAGAGTAATTATGTAGAAAACACTCCTTGAATATGTTCTCATGGAAGGCTGTTAGATCCTGACAAGCATCCTAAAAAGCAGGTCTAGAAGAATCTAGTGAAGTGATATATTTCCCCATTGCCCACACAGATCACCTATTTTCTTTGTACCTATTACTTGTGTATTTCCTAGACACAGGACTCCAACACATCAGTCTCCTCACAGCTGCTTTTCAACTGCAGCTTTGCTCTACTTGCAACAGAAACCTAAAACTTCTGGTTTAGGCCAGAACAGGAATTATTCCCTTCCTCCTTGAGGAAGGGCCCATACTTAAAGGCTGTGGTCACATCTACCCCCCTTCCTTAAAACTCTCAGCTCTAGACTATGCAAACCATCCTCTTCCAACTCTCCCAGCAGAGTCTCCAAGCTTTTCCTTAGGCTACTCCCCTAGTCCCTGCTGCTGTGCGTACCTGCACTGGGCACTGTGCTCCACCTAACCCCTGACCAGTGCTATGCAGGTACACAGATTTTTTCACATGTCCTGCAGATGACAGCTCTGCTTTTACATCCCTGCATGGCATTTTCTTTCCTACTAACAATGTAGCGTTCCTTGATTCACTCTCAACAAGCCTTTTCCAGAACTACTCCAGACCCAGCTATGCTGCACCCTGTATGAGGCAGCTGATTCACTCCAATGCTATATTTCATACTGTTTTTATTGAACCCACTCGCCTTTTTATGGATTACTTTTCCAACCTGTCAAGACTACCTGCAACTCCACATCTGGTTCTCTAAAGAGTCTGTAGTTCCTCCCAGCTCAAAGCACCCTACCAATTTAACAAGCATACTTTCTCTATTCCATCATTCAAGTCATCAGAACAAAACAAAACTGAACAGTCCTGCCAAGCACATCCTTCCAGACTGCCACTGAACACAGTTTTCCAAGCTGTTGTGGATAGTCACATAAAAGTTTATCCTATGCTTTGTTCCCTGTCCTGTTTGGAAGTGGATTTGTGCTGCGTCAAATACTCCCAAACCTAACATCAGCACTTCACTCTCCCTCTCTGAAATAACTAATCTCAAAGGCTTTCCAGTTCTACTGCTTTTTCTGCTCCTTTTGGGACAGATGTTGGGATACTGGAGAGTCCGTGCTCTGCACCCCTCCCACGCCAGCAGCCCTGCTTATACAGTATTGGGTACAAAGAAGCTGGTGGTCTAAAGTTACTTGTAACAGCAATAAAAAATACAGCACAGCTGGCTGCTGACATTTTTCAAATGCAGGTGTAACACCCATTTACAGAGAGCCCAGAGACTGCTGTTATGGTGAGGATCCTGCTGTGAATAGATCATAGCTGGAAAGAAAAAGCAAAATGTATCTTCTAGTTAGCATTACCAGATGGCAATCAGCCTCGAAGGCAAGGGAAGCAACAGACTTCCTACCATACAGAAGTTTCAATTTCAATGTGTGTGAATAAAAATGCTAGAGTTAAGGTTAATCTGGCAGTTTTCAGCTATGGATGATACAGACTCTGTGAAATGCATGTTCTAGCCAGGAAAGTGTACAGTTCATGAATACAAAATTTGCTGGAAATAGAATTCAAACAGCCCATAAAAAGCACAAACCACAGTTTTACAATATATCTAGGATGAGTTTTGCCTAACTTTGAAATTCCCACCTCTGAGTATAAAGAGCCACCTCACTGAGCCTGTGCAGACAGATGAGAAAAATCTGCTAGAAACACCCCAGGTGTTATTTTGGCCCAACTCAGCTCCCTTGCAGTCACTCGAGAATCGTTTGCAGATTTTATGCTGTTCTGAACAATGCTCTGAGCTGCAGCAACAACATGTCAGCTCTGACCCAGAGCTGCTGAGGTAAACAGGGACATGTCTTTTGTCAGGGTACAGAAGACAAAAGTCAGACCTGCCTTTCCACACAGCTTCAGTGGAAAAACCAGAATAGCTATCACAAGCTCCCAGGGCTACCAACATTCCCAGCACTCTCAAGGCAGCCCCAGCTTGTCACTAAAACAGCAACTGAATTTCATGGCTTCAATGAATGTTAGGTCAAGCCCTTTCTGAGCAAGCCTAGACTTGATTTTGACTGAAATGAGTGAACCTTGATGTTTTGCATGATTCCAAATGAAAGCAGGTGACATTTGGCAGGTACAACAAGTTTTGGGTCCTTTTGAACTGAGAGCTCAAAGCAAAGCTCAGTAGCACATGCAAGTGCAAGGCAGCTTGAAAACCCTTGAAGCACACCAAGCAGACACTGTTCACCTCACTGAAGGGAGGCTGGTACACTTTGCACAGTCCCGGTCTGCCCCTGATGCATTTTGCACAGTCCCAGTCTACCCAGTTTTCCTCTCCCTACAGCTGTAGGGCAGAGCCTTGGGAAGCCAACCAATGTTTGAACTTAAAAAACCCAAAATGTTATATCCCTCTGCAACTTTAAAAGAACAGGTCAGTGAAACACAACCACTTCAGTCCAGGTAGGGTCTAGCTCTATGTCCAGGGAGTTAGAAAAATGTGCAAGGAATGGAAAGCAAACACAACAATCCCTGGCTCTAAGACACTGATGCTGCTCTTCAGCCTCCTCCCACTGTGACTGTTCTGCTGGGATATTTTTGCTTAGCAGGGAAGATGGAAAGAAGGACACAGAAGGCAAAAAAAGCCAGCATAATTTTTGCAAAAGGTATTCAAGTCCAGAAAAAAAGCTGCCTACAGCCAGCTGAGACTGCTGAACAAACACTGCTAAAGACCAGTAACGCTTCCATCTCTGTCATTCCAGCCTTTGTCTGTGAAAGCCAACCTCTACCACAGACACAAACCAAGCTGTAGGGGCTGTGTTGTGTGCCACTGGCTCAGGGGGATGTGCTGTGCTTGAAGGCTCTCTCCCATCACAGGAATGGAAAGCTGTCCCTTGCCACCAACACACAAGGACCAACCCCTGTGGCACGCGGCCAAGTTGACACGGCTTCGGTCATCTCCTTATTGCAGATTTGGACTGGCCACCACCAAAAGGCATATAAGGAACAGCAGCACTTTTCCCAAGCAGGGGACATGCTTCCCACCACATGGCACAGTTTAGCAGCTGAACAATTTCACCAGTATATTAAAAATGTACACTGAGCACATCACAGCGCTTCCCTAGCACCAGGGTAAGAGAGTGATCAGGTGCAAATGCTGGGAACAAACAGATGCACAGCGTGGCCAAGCCCTACTGCACATGCCGGTCCTTTCAAATAGTCTGTATAAAAGTGCAAAGCACTTGGACAGGGGAGGTTTGCAAGATCAGATGTGCTCTGCTGGAACTCAAACATGCTTATCTAGGATTCGCTTAAAATCTGCAGCATCAAAATGCTTGTCAAGCTTGGTTTTGTTACATAGCTCAAAACAGAGCAGGAGACAAAAACAAAGCAGAAAGCAGCATTTCTATGTCCTCACCTCCCTTTTTGGGAGCACCTTAACTGGTGACAGCCACTCACAGCCATTGCCAATCACTTCAAACCACTGACCTCAGCAGGCAAATCCAGCTCCAGAAAGAAACAATGGCTTGTTAGCACAGAGCTCAAGTACTATCATCCTGACATTTTAAAATATATTTTAATTAGGAACAGGGGGGACATACAACTACTGCATTCCAGTAGACTCTAAACAGCCACAGGCACTAGCCTAAATTCCCAAATCCTTATTCACCTGGCAATTAGGGGAGCTGAGAGCTGCTGTGAGTAGTTTTGCACATTGCTGAATACAGCAATGTTCCACTGAGTTTCCCCAGGACAGCACAAAGAAGTCATGGTTGTCCTCCTGCTTTCATGCAGGATTTTCATTCCAAGCTGTTTGTTATACTTAAAGGTTCTTAAAAACTCAGAGTGGTTATTTTGTTGGGGAAAAGCCCTGTAGCGCCTTCATTATATTTTTACATCTTGACAACTCTTTCCAGCTCTGTTCCCCTGCCAAGCTCTCTTCTTTCAGGCCAATGGCATGCTCTGTTATGTTCAATGAAAAAAAGTATATTGATTTTAATGTTTTTGGTTTGTGGAACATTTTAGCTTGCTCCAAGCAATGGACAGTGTTTACCAAGCCCAAGAAATATATATTAAAAGCGTATGGCACTGTCAAAGTATATTTTTTGAGTTGTAGAGCCATAGAACAGAAAAACATTTTTATCTGAGAGATAACTACTTCCAATAACAGCAATCTCATGCCACAAAAGACAGGAATAAAGACTTCATCAAGCTCTTTTCTTTTGTATCCACCAATATATTTTGATTATGCTATGTTTGTGAACCATATCAGTCTGTTACCACCACATATTTGAAATGAGGTTTAAACAGAGAAGTATCATCATTTAGAGTTCTGAACTGAGTATTTTTAATGTCTTCCAAGTATTATTCCACTTCTCTCCTAGGTTCAGGAATGTTAAAAGCACAATAAAATAGGTTTCTTTAATACAGTATCAAAACCAGGCTCTCTCCAAGACAAATAAGACTTTACAGACTGGCCTGGCCACAGACCTGCTGAAGGAAATGATCAATAACAATCACAAAAGAAGACATTTAGTGTCCAGTAAAGAGAGCAGGTTTAAGAGCATGTTTAGCCCTGGGACCACTGCATGTACAGAGTAGGATGTGGAGTAGATGACATCCAGCAATGTTAATATTCCTGTGGGTTTCAATGTGGGACTATTTCTAAGTAAAAATATCAATTCTACCTGGAAGATAGACACACTGGCAAGTCATTGATTTTTCTTCTATAATAAATGACAAAAAAAGCCCATGCCAGCTCTCTGGAACAATACTGCACAAGTACTGTATTAAAAAAACCACCACAAAACCCCAAAGAAAAACAAAATTAAACTTCACATATGTCTTCTACCTTCTATCTCCCTCAATTATGTCCCTCCTGATTGCTATTACACCAGGCCAGCATTTGAAAACAGCAAGTGCATTTTCTCTTGTCCCTTAAACCATCTTTTCATTGTAAATCTCATAATCAAATTCTATAACTTTCACCAGCCGAATCTGTCAAGGTCATATGGAAAGTTGATGCTTCTGACCTTCCTCTACCTACAGTGTCTGTTGAATATTACAATTGCAGCAGGCAAGCTACACGTAGACAGAACCAAGCAAAGCATATTAAAGCCCAGGAGAATAAATGTTAAACTACTGTGTTCATGAATACAAATATCGGACATGTGACCACCTCCAGCAGCCTCACGCCTCAAGTTTACACAAGGGAAAAGGCAAATAGGGAAGAGCAGAGATTGATAACTAAGTGTCTGACCCAAACCTTCCCTCCTGTCCTGCAGAAGGCAAAGTCATGCTTAGAAAACCTCATTCTCACTGTGCCTCAGAAAGCAAAATGAAATTGCAAATAAGATATGGAGGTGGCTAGGTTTGGTTGGGTTTTTCTAAGAACTTGGCAGAATACAACCATTCCCTGAGCAGGGAAGGATGTGGCTGGGCTCTGCCACCCCGGCTTTCCACACTTCAGGTGGAAACACCAAGATATGTCAGAACATGACACGACAGTCCCTCTATGCAATAGCTTAAGCCAACAAAGGAGGTGACTGCAGGGTAACAGCAGATGCAGCAGTACAGGAGGGTGATGGCCTCAGTTGCCACCACAGGATTTGCTCCCGGACATCTGTCAGAGGCAGAGGTCTGATGTTCCAAGGCACAGGACACCTTTCTGCTCTTGGCTAGGATATTTGTCTACAGCAGCATGTTTCCCCTCTGCTCTGGCTTTGCAGAGAAGCTACCAGAAAAGGGCTGACTGTGCCACCAATTCCACAGCAAAGACCCCAAAGCTTTCTGGTCCATGCCAGGCTTCAGATTTCATACCCACAGTATAATGAACTTGCTGTTGGTCAAAGGATTAAAGGTGCAGATACAAAAGGTACCTTCAAGAGAGCTCCTGCAGCCTGCTAAGCACAGCAGGCAAGGACCACACATCTCACACAGGCCTTGGCTTCCAAAGAGGACATTCAGGCCAAGTGACATTGAATCACAGACCTCCATCTAGGAGGCAGCAAGGCTTGAAGAGAAAGGAAGAAAAAGGAAAAAACAAACCAAGCAAAAATAAGAAAAAAGCCTGCCTTGCCCTAGGCAAATATTCCACCTCATTCAGCTTTTGCAGACTGATCTATTTAGTGAGTTGTTTATTACAGCCAGTAACATATGCACATTTAAGTCAGAGAGGGGATTTTTCTCTTAAAAATCACCTTCAGAAGTGCTCTTTAAAAAGCACCTGGCACTAGAAAGCAGATATGCGACCAATATTTGTTACCATCTCAAGTGAAAGGGAGGTTAAGGCACTGCAAATGTTTGTTAGGAGCTGAGCCCATGGAGAAGCATAGCAAACTGTGGTGGCAACAGAACAGACCTTTTTCCACAGAGGCAAACATGATGGGCTCAGTGCCAAAGACACTGACATCTCTCTGGGCAAAAGGAGAGTTTGGCAATGACAATTCTGGGATAAAACTGCAATTAGTGAGACATATTTAGGTGCAGGTCCCATGCACTAGTCACAAGTACCACACAGGCAGCCAGCTTTAATGAACACAATGCCCAAATCTGTGCCAACATCTGAAAACCTGTTAATATACAATGAATTTATTACAGAGCAAAACTTCTACCTGTTCTTCTTACAACACTGCTCACAGATCCCTGTTCCCACAGTCTGTTATGCAGTCTCATGAGGGTCTCTGCAGATTTACACTCCCAACCTCACTCAGCCAAAGCAGATCCACCATGCTCTTGTCCCTAACTGAGCACACTCAGTTACAAAGTAACAAAGCCTTCCCAGGAACAGTAAGCCAACACATGCTGCAAACCAGACTGCTCAAGGAGGCTTTCTGCTCACCCTGCATTCCATGCTGACCCACATAGCCAAAATTTGGGGTCTGTAGGTCTCTACACCAACGTACAGCCCAAACACATCAAAATCCAGCAAGAGTGGTCTGCTTTCTCCATGTGATGCCAGGAATGGGTATTAACTGATAATGCATTTTGCAGAAACCATGTTTTCAGCTGCTGAGAGGTTAATTTCACGTAGTCATTGAGATGCGTTCCCTTCTGTGTAACAAGAGCTGTAGGACAGGACACTGAAGAGGTTGTATGCCTAGTTAGGTGGATGTATCCATTTACTCCTGTGGGATGCAACTTTTGGTCTGACCTAAATTCTCCTCTGAGCAGCACTGGTGTAAGTGCCAGAACAGCTAAGAAAGAAATGTGTCTTGCATGTACATACATGAGTGTCTGTCCATCCATCTGTCCCAGCTGACCAACAACAAAGGAACTGATCAGAGCTTTCCTTTCATTTGCTTGGTGCTTTGGAGTTCATGTTTTTAATAACTGCCAGATTCACTTCCTTAGGTTTGAGAGCACAAGAGAAAAGCTGGGGGAGGCAGAAGCAACTAAAACATATCCATGTGGATATGCTTGCTTATTCAGACTTGAGGCACAAAAGCAAACTGATCAAATTACCATGGGGTTTTTCTATCCTTCCTGTATTGCTGCTCTGCTTTCCAAACTCTCGCCCCTGAGCTGCTTATCCTTGCTCTGTTCACCAAGTGCAGTACAGACTGCCTGAGATGCTCAACCTTTTGTAGATGAGGAGGAATGCAAGGGTTAGCTTTTGAAGGCTGTTTTCTATTAGAAAGCAATCTTAAACAACATGACTTCCTTAGGCAGCAGACACCTGATCTCATGTATTTTGCTTTTGCTACTGACAAGAGAGATCTTCAGATGCAGCACAATCCCTTCCTAAAAGGGTAGCAAGAAAAAGACCTTTCACTGCCCTCACCAGGCACAGTCAGGATGAGTCAGTTGCAATGCAAATCTTCATTTGTTTTTAGGTGTCTTGGTTTAGGGCAAATTTGGGAGGAAACTTCTGAATGGGGTTCTTCTGGAAAGCAAACTTAAATGGCCCCTCCCCCACAACTGGTCTGGGAAAAAGAACTTCAGAGAAAAGTGGGAAAAACTATTTATTTAACAAACAAAGTGCCCACAAGCATAAAGAATGAATAATATGAAACAATAAAACCTTTTGTTGCTCTGAAGTGAGATGGTAAACTCAGAAAGTCTGTCATGGGCAGCTCAGCTCTCTCAGTCTCCTATCAGGCCCTCCGGAGGTCCAGGCCCCAGTGGGTCGCAGGTGTGAGAGCCCTCGGTGCTCCTCTGGGTTTTTCAGTCCAGAGCAGGTTTAAACAGTCCCAAGAAAAATAAGAAAAAAACCAGTCCAGGGAACTTCTCTGCCCTAGCTAGCTAAAACTGACTAAAAGCACAGGAGATCTCTGTCTGCAGTCTGTCCATGCCTCAGACGAACAACCGCAGTCCGGAGAAGAAAAGAATGCGTAGGAGTCAGGCAGTTTCTCAAAACAAACTGTGTGCTTCTTCTTTCCCTGTTTTGCTCTCAGAATCAGTCTTAAAGGTACAGAACACAATATACAGAACAGACAATTAGGGATACAAGCATCATAAAGTCACCCTAGGACAGTGAGATGGGCCCATATAGATGGGGGTAGGAGAGACTGGAAGGATTTTTTCTGCAAGCAAGAGTGACCTTTCTTGAGGACACCTGCAGTCTCTCCGCCACCTGAGAGGAGTAGCTGCAAAGAAGCTCCAGGGTCATTAGCAAGTCTGGAATGCAGCAGGACCAGTGCCTATGTAAGCAAACACTCCAACACTGCTGGAAAAATGCTCCAACTGGTTTAAACCAAGATAGATGGACTTCTAATAGGGCCCCGGCAGAAATCCCTGCACAAACTTTTTCTTCAAGTGCCCCTGACACAGGCCAAGAAGGACAAAGTAAAAGTGCCAACACTTTTCCCCTGATTGGGCTAAGCACTGAAAGGATGCTTAAAAAATCATTCTCCAAGAATTAGCACCATCAAAACAGGAAAAAAAACCCAGTTCTGAGCAGTGTTTTTATCCTACCTAATGTGAGCTTTATTCCAAGTAAAGACTTCTAAAGATTTTATATTACTGTGGACTCTTCAAAAACCCATGCAGAGAAACACAAAACAACAATGAAAATCCTCTTAATTCAATCTGTGCTTTATCGCACAAGGCTGCAGCAGGGGATTTCTGGCTGTGGAAATACAAATACTCATCAATGCTACAGCTCAGGGTCCTGCTCAAATTACTACCCAAAGAGAAAATGAGACAGTCCCAGCCCGAAGAGTTTTCAGTCTAAATACATCAGACTTGGTGGAAAAACCCCAGGCAGCCAGGGGAAGCCTCAGCAACACCCAGACTGCATTCCAGCTCCTGTGCTGGGCTGCTGCAGTTGTGATGCCCTTGATGCCTCTCGAGCTCCTTCCTCCTGGCAGCCTGCCCCATGTCCCACCTTTGCATGGTGTCCCACCTCTGCAACGCTAGTTAAAAGTGATCCTGCCCATTTGTCTCCCAGCCCCCGAGTGATTTCCCCCCTCCCTGCCCCCAACTCTCCCAAGGATGGTGCAGAGCAGTTTGAGTGGGCTCTGGTGACAGGAGTGACATGGGCTGTGTGGGGCAATCCGCACCCTGCCTTGACATGCCAGCCAGCAGATGCTGACAGAGATGGCAGCAATGGGTGGCCAGGGTCCCTGCCACATCCCCGAACTCCCCAGTCCTATGGGAAAGTGACTTGTGGAGCTGCACTGCTCCTCCCCAGTCACCCCCACCTCCTTCCCTCGAGGTCATCCCTCGCAACTTAGAGGAGGTTTCAGACGTCCCTGTCTTGCTTTAATCAACCCTGATGGCTTTCCAGCTTCGAGCCCCAGAGTCACTCAGCCTGCCTGCCTTGCTCCAGCTCCCACCCTGCAGCACATCACTGAGGTTTTATAGGCAACAGGATTGACACAGCAGGGAGTCAAAGTCTGCAGGGAGGTAACCGTGATTACATCTTCATCTGCAAGGGCACCAGATGCACTGAGAAATAAAAATGACTGCTGAAGCAACAGGAGAGGAGAGGAGAGCAAGAGACTTCTCAGGCTGCCTTGTACAGTCCCTGCAGACATTACAACAGGGACAAAGAGGACAGGGGAGCTGCACTAGGGCTTGGGGACAAATAGGCCCAGAGGGGAGGAGGAAACAGAGCAGAAAGAAGAAACAGGGCATTAGAATAAGGCTGCAAGTCTTGCACCATCGGAGCAAGATTTGGGAGGGTTTCTGCATAAGCAGGAGCTTCTTTTAACATCTTCCCCTACAATGTTTGGGAAGGAGCAACATTCCCTCCAAAGACAACTCTCTCTTGAAAGTCTGCTGGTTTATGAAACAAGATTCCCTCACAGGGAGGAAAGAGTTTTCCTTCCTACAGCTGACCTAAAACACCATCATCTCTGCCATGCCTGGATGACCTTCCAAGCTCTCCTTAAAGGCTCATCTATATGTCTGGCTTTCAACTTCCCACAACCCTGAGCACTAAAGTGCTACTACATGGGATGAAATGTCCAATCCCATGATGCTCTAGCTTTCCCCTGGCAAATTCATCCTGGGTTTGCTATCTGCAGCATCACGTGGAAGGGTCTCTGGGAGCAGAGCCCAAGCACTGCACACAGCACAACACTGCACAAACCAACCATTTGGGATCAAGAGCACATAATGGCCGCAAGCCTTACCCATGCTCTGATCCTTTAGGAATGGACAGCAAGAGGAAGAAATGTAGATCAGTGGGATTGGCCAATACCGTTGGGATTACACACTGAGGTTTTGTATTCAAACTCTGCTCAGTTGAAATCTCCATGTGACTGTTCCCAGCACCAGCTGTGCCCCTGTGGATAACAGGGACTTAGGGAAGCACCGTCATGACGGCTGCAGTCTCAGGCACACAGGCTGCAACTCTACCATGTTGGTGCTGCCCTGGCCACCTTTGAACCCCCAGATAGATACTCCACACTTTCCCAAATGTGCCTCTGTTTAAGAGTTGTCTCCTCTCACTATGCACCCAGAGTTGATCACAGCACTCAGAGTTCATAAGGCAAAGAAGTAATGAGACAGAGTTAAAACACCATGTTTCAGGCTATTGGCTTAAATCCCCATCAGAACCTGGTGTGGGTACTGCTGGGCAGAGATGTGGACATCACTCATGCAACTCAACTGGATTCCAACTGGATTCCTATCTGTAGTGGTTGTTTTGGGTCTTTTTCTGACACCAGTGTAGGAGAACAGCTGAAAGTGCTGTGTTAATGCAGAGTATGGTCAGAGGCAAGATAAAACTTGGAGACCTCTCACCAGTCACCTGGGCAATGCATTGTGATACCATATCCATGCTGGAGTACTAGCTAAACTTCTCCTGGTTCCCATTCCCAGAATTCAGCAGAATTTGCCTCACTTGTTAATGGTGCTCTGTGCACCTACCTCAGCAAGGGGTGGGGGCCAGCAGCACATCTGCAGCAGTTATGCTGGACTGGGTGGTGGGTCTTTCTCTTCGCTGTGCAACCATATGTCCTGGGTTGACAGTGACTTCTATCCTATATCGTGGGACTCTATTGTGGTGTCTGGCAGCTGCTTCCTCCCCCCTTCGGCGGGGACTGCGGCTGCTGGGCGGGCTCTCGCTGGCGGGGGCTGCTTGGCTTTTGCTTTGGGCTTTTGCTTTCGCTTTTGGCTGCGGTGGCCTGGCTTGCTTGCTACCGGCTTTGCTTGCTTGCTCTCGCCACTCTTTGCTTGTTTTTTTTCCCTCTTCCTTTTCTTTTCTTTCCCCCCTTCCCGAAGATTTAGGACCAGCTCCTGGACCTGACCGAACCCGAGAAAGTCTGGGAATCCCTGGAGCCCGAAACAGAAGCTCGGCGCCTCTCCCCCCACAGTACCTGTTTTCTCTTGTGTGGGGAGTGTTGTTAATAAACCGGTTTTTCCACTTTTCCTCCAAGGAGTTTTTCTTCCCTCCCGAACCCAGGGCTGGGGGAGGGGTGGTGGAGGTTTGTTTTAGGGGATGCCTCTAGGGGTTCTCCCCCTAATCTGTTCCAAACCAGGACACCATACTAATACACAAAGTAGCTTGTTTTAAACATTCACATTCCACTGCTGCAAGAGGAAAACTTCTTCCCAGAGCACAGGCTGCCACCTTCCAAACAAGGTCAGACACTGACCTCCACCCCCACTGCCAATGACCTTATTAGCACTGATCATGGTTCTAATAATATCCCGCATTGTAAGCGGGCCATCTGCCGTAACATTTCACTACAAACTTGGGGAATTGCTTGATTTGAGTATGCTCATGTCCCAGCGAGCCAATTGTGCCCTCTCAGGAATATGCTTCTTCCTCACAGCTTAAAGCTAAATGTTGCAGAAAGGCACCTCCAGGTCTCAGCTTTCCAGCTTGGAGCTGAGGCACGCAGAGAACAGCACCGAGCCATTCCCAGGTGCTGGCTTCAGACAGAGGAGGTAAAAACATAGAGTTAGTGGTTAATAATCCCTCACTCCAGCATCCAGCTCCTCTGACAGTGGGGACATCAAGTAACCATGTCACTGAAATCCAAAGCCAAGGCCAAACACTAGCCAGACATTCAGAGAGCCAGATGCAAAACCCAGGGCTCTCAAGATATCATCATTACCTTTGTGCCATGTACTTTCTACTGTGTGGACAGCAGAAAGATTTTACTATCCTAACACATTAGCTATGGTTAAGCTGAATATTTTCACTGCCATTACAGAACAGGGGGCTTTCCTAACAGGCAGGTAAGTTTATAGAAGTAAGCAAGTTTGATAGCTATTCCTTTGGAAGGAGCCAGGGTTTGAAATGCTTACTCAGTTAGGACACCTGTCTAAAACACCCAGAGTCTTGCTACTACAGCAGCTCAGCTACACTCAGCCTTCAAAGACTTTTTTTTTTGTACTGCTCCTGTGAGGTTAAAAAGTGCAATTGGGCACAGAGACTGACATTACAACACTTTGAAGCAGTTTGCATCATCACAAGGCTTTGAAAGGTGGTTTTCCAAATCCTTGGCCTTCCTCTAATAAAAAGACTGTCATCAGACATGGCACAAGGACTATATGGGGTGAGGAAGGGGGTCAGTGCCTGGGTCCCTGCTGTTTTATGAACAGCAATAAAACAGTATTAATAAGCCAGAAGTAAAACTGTGCCTGTATGGGGCAAAATTCACCTAAGGTCTTCAAAGCATTTATTTTAATACCAGGAAAGCAATATTTATAGGGGCAGAATTTCAAAGAGCTCAGCTCCTCACTTGGAAATCTAACCACTTATTGAAATGCTCTGTGGGAGATGTCAGGCAATGGGCTCTCCAAAAAGCCTGGCACCTCTTGTTTATATTTGTTTTAAAGCTTCCAAACAGCTCAATTACATAAAAGCATGTTACTGCACCCTCCTTCAGAAGGGTGAACCAAGTGGCAGAAAGCTATTGTCAGCTAAGGGATTACATCAAACTAATGCTATGCCACTAAAGAAATACACCAACTCCACATGCTCATTCAGGCATCTTTCACCGCCTTCCCCCCAGCTCATTTTGCTGGCCTAATGCAATCAGGAGCATGAGAAGTCCCTAGGTAGCTTCACTGACACTGCAGCAAGACAGGACACCACAGTCAAGCATCCTCTTTGCCCCAGACTCTGTCCAGGCATAGAGACTTGTAGGTTTGGTGCTTCTATTTCAATCCCAGTGTTAGCTACTGCTACACATCAGGGCTGGAAGACATAATGTTTGAACTTCCCTAGAAGAATTTGGCAGTGCCACATTTTGCAACATGGCACCGTTTGAAGTGCCAGAGCTCACCGTACACACACATAACCTCTTTTGTGCTCCCTTGGCCAACTTCTGACTCACAGCAGGCAGGGGTAAATGCAAGCACAGCCACTTGCTATCTGGGCCCAGCACCTCATCTCCCTCCTCCCTGTGCAGAGGAAGACCCTGGGGCTCACAGAGAATCCCTCTGCAGTTGTGCTGGGTTCACAGGCATGGAGTTTGTGCTTGCAGATCCCAGCAGGCTTGTCACGACTGCAAACTCAAGGTGTGCGTGCAAAGAAACTCCCAAAAGCCAAAGGTGGCAGAACAAATGACCATGGGCAGCTCTCCCCCTCTAGAGAGTGGCCAAGAAGACCACTTCCCATGCTCTAAACTTGATGCAACAGCTCACTCCAGCACAAGGAGCTCTTTGCTGTCTGCAGGAACTCTACAGCACTTAAAATCAGGCTTAAGTATTTTGCAGAACCAGAACCTTGGTCTGGAGGGCTTTGCCCTTCAAATGGGAAAGCAAGCCTCAGGAGCAGGAGGTGGCATGCCACGGCCAATGGAACATTGTAATATGCTCATAAAAGGTTTCAAAATGTATCTGCTTAAGCACACACAGAAGCTCAGAAGGGTTTAGAGTCAACATCCCAAAAGAATTTCTCTCCTGCTTTTTTAGGCAAGTGTGAGCAGCAGTCAGCACTTTACCATCATCTTCCCAACCAGAAACCCAAGGTTACTCTTGGCTAATATTAATAATGTAAAAGCTACTGGCTTTACCCTTTGAGGATGGTGGCTCATGCCACAGGGAGAAGAACGAGGCAACATGAGCTTCAGGCAGGAGCAGAGGCCCTGCATTGCCAGGGCTGGCTGGTGAAGGAAAGGAGAGGCGATACTAGCAGCAAAACCCCACTGCTGAATTTGCTTTGCCCATCTCCCTGAAGAGGCTGGTGTCCAAAGTGTGGTCTCAGGACTAGTCTGTAGGCACAGCTCTGCTTTCCAATACATACAAGGGGAAAAGCACACAAGTCTGAGCCCCAAGGAAAAGTTGTAATCAATAAATCAGCTGAAAGAAGACAGACAAGGATGGTGTTCTTGTCCTTGCCCCTTGCACTGGGAGTGCCTCCCAGCACGCGAGCCTGTGCCTACACCTCTGCCAGCCTCTTGAACCTGTCCCAGAGACACCACACATGAGACTGGCACTCACACACAGGCAACAGCAAACGCATCTGCTCCTGTGTGGGCAAGCCCTCAGGAGAAATGTGGGGTCAGGACATCTGGGGCACAGATGGTGCTCTCTATCTACTGCACAGCAAATATCCAGTCACCAAATATCCACCCTCCATAGGAGCATGAGCAATGAGCTGAGAAGAGAGCATCCCTCCAGGGTAGCACCAGAACTAGACTATGCACCAGGAAACCTACAGATATCTCACCTTTCTTGCCATGTTACCATGCACAACACCACATTTCACAAAGCACATGTCCTTGTAAATGTAAAGGCATTGTTCCCTGCTGAGGCTGCTCAGCTACAGAAAGACCCAGTCAAGATAAGGACAAAGCCAACCTCTGCTCTCCATAACACACCTCAAAGATCACCTCCTTGCTTTAGAGCACAGACAAGAATTCCTGTCAAGGACTCTGCCTTACACCTTTGCAAACAGCTGGCAATGAGTAAGACCTTCCTGCATCTCCCTGTCTATTGCTGTCCTAGCAACACAGTCACCAGGTAACACCAGCCTGTTTCCAGTTACACAAGTTCATCACCCAGCAGCTCTGCAGAGAGCCAGGACCAAGCCAATTCCAGCTGCTGGACTTTGTATTCAGTGCCTAAGGCGCTCTGTCCTCCTTCTACCCCTGCCACAGTGGCAGCAACCTGCAACAGAGAAGCAAGGGGACAGCTCAGAGCAGCAACCTTCCAAACCATGACTGCAAAATCCATCAATGCTCATCTGTCACAGTTCAGCTGTCAAAAAGTCACAGATAAATGAAATGAGACTACTGGGCCATCAGAGAAACCATTGGATAACACTAAACAAATCAAACATGCTGTGCACAGACCTCTGTCCCACAGAAAGATCAGCTAGGCAGATGAAAGAAACAAGGTGTATCCTTTCCCTGGAAAGCTGAACATGCGTAGGGGAGGTCACACATCTTCAAGTAACCAGCCTTAACTCCACAGAGAGCATCTGCAGTCCAGACACTGGGGCAGGCCTAGGAGATGCTCAGCCACAGGCAGTGCCAGGTGAGCTTCTCCATCAGGGCTCTCCATCCCACAGATGTGCCAAAAACTTCTGAAGACACTACAGAGAGTATAGACAGCATGTGTGCCAATAAAATTAAGCTGTGATAACATGGAGCTTGTTGTAACCTATAGACAAGAAGGGATCAGGCCTAAATTATTTTTCCCCCACAAGCGCTCCTATTCTCCTTGAAATACCAATTTACTTCAGAGAGAAATACAAAGAGAAATACAGAAATTAACAGAGAAAGACAGAGAAATACAGTATTAACAGTTTTTATAAATAGTATTGAATCTAAATACATTTTCCCCCACTTTAAGTTGTTTGATTTGGTAGTTATAAAAAGCTCTTACAATATGCTGTAAGACACACAAGCATCCAGAGTGGACAGAAAGCTGCTGCAAATCTACTGTTGCCACACAGGTAAGTGGCTTAATGACCAAGGAAAAGTGAATGTTTGTCACACAGGTGACTTGGCTCAACACTGTTCTTGTTAAATATTTACATCTCCATTACACTGAGCTGAGACATGGAGTTGGGATGTCTCCAAAAACATCACTATGGCTTTGTTTGCTTTATTCTTCCTCTCTAAAAGTGTAACCATATGCTAAGTTTAGTGGGTGTTTGTCGCTGTTGGACATGAAATAAAGATGAAGAACTCTAAGATTCTCAGAAGGCAAAAAATAGAAGGCTTTATTTTCTAATTCTTCTTACTATTTATAAGGTGTTACGATACAAAATGAACATGATTGGTGCATAGGAACAACACCTCTCTAATTCTACTGGTTAAACTATAAAAACAGAAAACACCACCTGGCAAAAGAATGTTTTGAGAAAGAAATGTTGTTTTTACAAGATTGTTTTGAGAAAGAAACTTGTTGAGAAGATTTCCCTTGGGAAAGAGTTAACAGTTACTAGTAGGCTAAAAAATTCTCTTAGGCTCAGAAATATCAGGCCCACAGGTGTTTTTAGTTATTTCCTAATTTGGAGTTTATTTAAATTTTAAAAAAATAGATTTGATCGCCAACCAGTAAGTCAGAAATAATTCTAGTCAAGTCAGCACAAACCAGGTACAAATTAGCATGAAAACTGTGAAGGAACAGCCTCAGGTACATCAGTTTCAAGATCATATAGTACATCCATTGCCCAAGCAGTGTGAACATTTTAGATTGCCATGGGATTTTGAATATTACTACCAGAGAATAACACTTCTTTTAGAAAATAGACAATTTCAACAAAACTACTTTTAACTTCTTTTTATGCCTGTTCACAGAAAACTTTTCACCTTCTTTTTATAGAGTACTGCTTTGAAACGTGCAATAGTTTAACAATGTTTTTCACATTAGACCTCCTAAAGTCAAAATTCACATTACTGAAATTTTTCACCCCACTATTTTCCATCTCAAAATGCTCTTTGAAGCTTCAATTCACATTAATGTTTATAAAGAAAATTTTAAAACCCCTAAACAGCAAAAAACCCCAGCCCACACCTCACAAAGCTGTGTTTGTAAATTTTTTTTAGACCACAAGTCCCCAGTGCAGATACCCAAACTGTGAGCAGTATAAATCAAAGCCTCTGTGAACACCTGATGTGCATTACCTACACATTTTTATATAATATGTCACCATCTCCTAATGCCCCATCTCTCAGATCTCTGCTCCATTAGTGACCGAATATGATGCTTTTTTTCCCTTCCTGACATCATAAACTGAAAACACAACCAATGACTTGCTGGCCAGGAACTAAGAGTCGGACAAGCTCATATCCCGCCCTCCTGATCCAGCCTGAATAGGAAAGTTAATGACTTAATGAGCAGCCCACCAAAGTGCCAAAACAAACCTTTGTAGGAATTGCCATGAGCCAGCAAACCATGTCCCAATCTTTACAAAAAGCACTGGCTCTGCATGGGACGGTGCACACTGATCCTGGGAGAGAAGCAATGAATGAACCCCAGAGGCCACCTGAGTTTACAGGGATGACATGACATTCCTCTCCTTTGCTCAGAACATCTCTGAGGTGCCACAGGACCTGCCTAGGAGGTACCAAAGAGCACTGGCCACTGACCAGCAGCCCTCGTGGTCACTTCTGGAATCGGGGTGGCCCAGCATAGCCAGCTCTTGTGCCTCTGGATTGCCCTGCAATCAAGCAGTGCAGACTCTCCTGCCATTCACACAAATTAATTCAGAGAACACTGCTTCCAGAATAACAAGGAGGGATGCACAAGTAGAGTGAGAGCTCTCTTGGCATCTAATTCAAATCGCAGCTTCTTGCAAGGAACTATTTTTAAGTTTTGTATCAATCTGGTTGAGAAAGGTTCCTTCTGCTGCCTACAAATGTGCAAACTCCCCCTTCAAAGAAACACAGCTCAGGACAGCAAGATCCAGCCTTGCATTTTCAATCTAATCAAGACCAGATATTTCACGACCAAAGCATTGCACAACACACAACGTTCCTGCAGAGCATGTTCTGGTGACCCTCACCTGAGCATCAGTGAGGGCCTCCATTACCTTCAATGAGTCCTGTGTGTTCTTCAAAAGATTACAGGTAGCACACAGTTACCCGTGAAACAACCCACACTGAGGCAGTCTGACTGCTTCTGGAAGCGTTACCGCTTTTTCCACTGCAACAGGTGTGGAACTGCTATAGGAGACTGAGAAAAAAGGGGAAAAAGGGCGATTCAGTAAGCGTATGGATGCTGCACATGACCTGACCAGTGAGGTGAGACCATTGTTTGCTCAGTTATCAGAAGTTCCTGTATTAAGGCATTGTTCAAGTTTAAGAGGTCTGAGAGAAAAAAAACAACAAGCAACAGCAGCACACAATGGATGCAGATAAGAAAGTCTGAACTAAGCCCTGGGTGGCTGCAAGACAACGGAAAATTTATTAGCCACAAGCATCCTATATCCTGCCTCCAATAAAGCAACACAGATGTTCTGATAATTCAGGGCATGAAAAGACAAGAGAGCACTAAGCATCTATTGAGCCCTCCAAAGGAGAGAGGGTCAGTGTTCCACAGCTGTTGGGCACAAAGACGTCCACAGGATGGGCACGAAAAGCCTCTTAAAGGGTGTGACAATCATACACAGAATCACACAATCATTAGGTTGGAAGAGACCTCCAGGATCATCAAGTCCAACCCAACCCTAACCTCAACTAAACCATGGCACCAAGTGCCACACTAGTCTTTTCTTAAACACATCCAGAGATGGTGAATTCACCACCTCCCCAGGTAGGGTAATAAAGTATTGGAATAGTCTTTCAGTAAAAAACTTTTTCCTAATATCCAACCTATATTTCCCTTGGCACAGCTTAAGACCGTGTCCCCTAGTTCTGTCAGTTGCTGCCTGGAGAAAGAGACCAACCCCCAGCTGAGCACAGCCACCTTTCAGGAAGTTGTAGAGAGTGATAAGGTCACCTCTGAGTCTCCTTTTCTCCAGGCTAAACAACCCCAGCTCCCTCAGCCGTTCCTCATAGAGCTTGTGTTCCAGACCCCTCACCAGCTTTGTTGCTCTCCTCTGGACGCGCTCAAGTGTCTCAACGTCCTTCCTAAACTGAGGGGCCCAGAACTGGACACAGTACCCAAGGTGCGGCCTCACCAATGCTGTGTACAAGGGAAGAATGACCTCCCTGGTCCTGCTGGCCACACTATTCCTGATACAGGCCAGGATGCCCTTGGCCTTCTTGGCCACCAGGGCACAATGCTGGCTCATGTTCAGCCAGCTGTCGACCAGAACCCCCAGGTCCCTTTCTGCCTGGGCACTGTCCAACCACACCGTGCCCAGCCTATAATGTTGCAGCGGGTTATTGCGGCCAAAATGCAGGACTCGGCACTTGGACTTACTAAACTTCATTCTATTGGATTCTGCCCATCCATCCAATCGTTCCAGGTCTCTCTGCAGAGCCCTCCTACCTTCCAACAGATCGACACATGCTCCCAGCTTAGTGTGGTCTGCAAATTTACTAATGAAAGACTCAATTCCCTCATCCATGTCATCAGTAAAAATATTGAACAGAGCTGGCCCCAGCACAGACCCTTGAGGGACACCACTGGTGACTGGCCGCCAGCTGGATGCAGCACCGTTCCCCACCACTCTCTGGGCTCAGCCATCCAGCCAGTTGCTAACCCAGCAAAGAGTGCTCCTGTCTAAGCCGCGAGCTGCCAGCTTTTCCAGGAGTATGCTGTGGGAGACTGTCAAAGGCCTTGCTGAAGTCCAACATCTGAATGTAATATCTCTGGTGACTGGTAAGGGTGGCCACCCTTACAGCCTTGAGCCCCTCAAGACCACTGCAAACAGGGCTTTGCAAGCCCAGCTCTGGACCAGGAACAGAATGACCATTGTTTGAGGGTTTAGTCCCCAGGGGGTTCATCTCCACTGGGAAGTGCATGGCTTTAAGACCCACACACATTCAGGCTGCAGCACTGGGGACTGCAGCCCTCCATGGCACAGGGAAACACAGCTCTGTCCACTGACAGCTGCTGGATCCATGGGTCTGAAGGAAGTGTTACAAGACCCACTTTCTTGTCAGCAAAGAGGGGTACAGAAACAGCCCCATCACCTCTGGCAAAGAGCTCTGCACAGTCGGACCTCTTCTTGAGTACTTCCCAAAGACAGAGTTGTCAGCCCTCCATGAGGCTTTCCTAAGTCCAAAAAACCTGTTCTCTGGAAAATTCAGGCCACTTAACCAGCACATACTGGGCATCTGCTACTGTGTCAAGAGGAAACTGCAACCAGAACATTATTTAACACAGGAAACACTCTGAGCTGTAGAAGATCACACCCTACTCCTTCCCCTGGGGTTTTGTTTGTTTTCTTAACATGGTGTTCCCCATCCCATCCCCACTGCTGAAGTGGGAGAAGTGTTTGCTCATACCAGTGGATGGGATTTGAACCCCAGCTGCCCATGGACTTGGTCCTGCACATCATCTCAGCCTCAGCTGTGCAGAGAGGGGCTGGCACAGAGAGCCTGGGCGTGCTGCAGGAACTGCACTGCCAACAGCACATGTGGGGAAGCATCACACACCAGGTGACACCATAGCTCAGAGCCCAGCCAAGCTGGGTGGCTGCACAGGGACACCTCCCCAAGATGCTGCAAACACCAGCAAGGGGCACAAAACTACCCTTCACAGCTTGACAGCCCTCCTTTCCATTCACAAATAAACACTATAAAATATGAACATATTAATCTCTTCATTAAAAGTATCTGCACTGCCACTGGCTACAATTCAAGTTTCAAGGGCATAAAGAACAAGATTTTTTCCCCTTCAATAAAAAAAATGTTTGTCTCTTACTGTCAGCAAACCAGCAATGTAAATGAACATTTGAAAGTCACTGTATAACTAAGAGTCATTTCATATAATCAGATTAAAAAGTGAAAACCGAACGCAAACAGAAAACTTGAGCTTCTTGGAAAAAGAGAACAGAAATGAAAATATGAAGAGGCTACTAACAGGAACAAAATGAGTAAACCAGTGTTAGTACAGATCCAGTCCTGGTCTGAACCTCTGCATATATAATTCTACCAGTTCTGTTACTCATTATGCTCATAAAAATAAATAAAAATCTTTTCAAGCAACAGTTGAAGTTCAAGAGAAAACTTTTAAGATTATAAAAATTTTCAGACACTTTCTAGAAATTTTAACAGGTTACTTTGGTCAAAACATTAAACATAATGTCAAGAATTCTCATTTGCTATAAGTTATCCATATGGTCTCAGAGTAAAAATACTTTTGAGGAGTCATACATTTGGGAAAAAGAAGTGGGGGAAAAAAGTGGATCTTCCTTTCCCAAGAACCATGGTGAAGTGAGGCCAGAAAGAGATGCCCACATCCCCCTCCTGTGAGCCCTCTCACTCCTCACCCTGACTCACAGTCCAGGTCTTTGGTATTTTTGAAAGTCACCCCTGGAACTCCAGCAGAGACAAGCAACCAAGAGCCATTTACAGCCTCCAAAATCGACTCTGCAAGGATTAGCACCAACCTCAAGGCTCAGCCATAGCTCCAACAGGCCTGGCAGAGCATTCGAGTTTGTGTGTCCCTAGCAGAAAGCATTTTCCCAATGGCCATTTCTGGAAATTTTGTTCTCCAAATATTTTGGCTAGTCCTCATCTACAGGACAACCTTAAAGTGCATTTGCAACTCTGTCTCCAGGAAATACATGTAAAGTTGATTAATTATCTTAAAATGCTGCTTTCATTTCTGCTCATTAAAAGCACATTTCAGATCCCTGCACCAAATGCACAGCTGATGTGATCAGGACACTCAAAACTGGGTTTCAGTTCTCTCTACTCTTCTTATTTCATTTGCTGCCCACAGCCTGTGTTCCCTGTTTCAGGGACAGCTATATCAGACCTGAGCTACCGCTGAAAAGTGCCCTGGATAAAATCCTCTCTCCCGGCAATGCCTGACACTCCAGGCAATCGTACCCGATGTCAGACTCAGCCTAGATTTCAGGAGCAGCATCCTCCCTGCAGACACAGAGCAATAAACAGCTGTTCTGCACATCCCACATCCCTGCACACTGAGCCACTCGGAAGGGAAAGAAAAGCAAGGAAGCTCAGGTAATGCACACATTGCAGTCCTCACCTTTAGGGAGTCAAAGCAGGCAATAACTCGACCATTTTCCACATGGCAACTCCGTGACGGATGGGCGAACTTGCACTCTGCATCAGACCGAGAACAAGTCCCTCTCTGAAACTCTCGACACACTTCTAACGTCAGCCATTTTGTATCACGAACCAGGGAAACGTTTACAGCCATATTAAAAAACAAAAATTAAAATGCAAGCAATCGCACCCTTCCTCAGGGTAGTATTTTTTACTGCTGATCTTCTTTTTTCTTCTTTTTTTTTTTAAAAAAAGGGTAAAAAAGTGAATTCAAGTTAAACGTGAAGAAATAACTAACTTGTTGCTTTGGTAGAACTCCTATTCATCAGCACTTAGGTTTTTATTTAAGTCAAATCGTGTTTCTTTAAACAAGAATTAAACATAAAGCCAATCATAAAATAGAAATCTTATCAGAACAACTGAAAATCAAATTAGAGGCCAGCTCCTAAAAGTGCAATTGTAGAAGTTAAAATACAAGTGTTATATTTTGTGCCACTGCCAAAGTTACTTGCAAATAACTGGCAGACTTTCAAAAGAATTCTGTGCTCTCCAGTTAATGGTTTCAATTATTCTTGCAAAAAGCATATGCTGCTGGCAGCACTTCAGTTTGTGGAATGGTCTCGGTCCTTGGGGAGAAAACTTCGGGGTTTGTCGTTTTTTTCCTTCTATTTCTTGCCTCTAAAAATTATGGTTCACGAGCATCAAAACAGGCAAAAGGATGTCTGATTTTTTTTCCTCTTTCTTTTCTTTTAAATATGTGCTACATAGTCGGGGAAGAAAAAAAAATAAAACTGGCTGAGCAAAGTGCGTGTAAATGGGGAGCAAAAAAAAAAAAAAAGGCAAGGCTGGAGGAGCCGCCGTCAGGGCACGGACCGCAAGCAACGCCGAATTAAACAGAGAGGGGGGCGAGGGGCAGAGAGAGGCAGCCCTAGACAGAAATCCAAGCAGCGGTGGCTTCAGGAAAGGCACTTTTCAGCAACCTGCAGGAAAAAGAGAAATAGAATCAGCCAGGAGATTGCGGCCGCGCGGGCCGGCGCCGGCGGCCATTGCGGGCACGGGGGCACTGCCCGCGCCGCGCTGCGCATGGGAGGCGGCGCCGACCAATGGCGGTTGCCGTTACAGCAGCACCCGCGGGCAGCCGACCAATACAAGAGCCCGTTTCATAGGGCCGCGGTGGGTGCCCGGCGCACGCCGCAGCCCCGGGACCCTCCGGGACCGGCCGGGGGGGACGGGACAGTCCAAACTTCGGGCAGCGGCGGGGGTGCACCCCACAAGCCCTCCCAGACTACGGGGGAATAGTTTGCTCTTCAGCTTTGTTTTTTTGTTTTAATTAACATTAACTAACCCACCCCATCTTCTGTAGGAAACGTTCAGGCAGGAAGAGCAGCCGGTGGCTTTCTTACATACAAGGCTGCAGCTCAGCCCTGCACCGCTCCGCACTTCCAAGGTGTTCCATTAAACCCGTCCCCAGCGCAGGGCTGCTGCTGCGATGGCACATGGAGACAAATGACTGGTTGGCAGCCGCTCCTCTATGGATTCAGAGCCTACAAAACTCAGAGCAAACCCGACAGGGAAACCTAAGCCACACACACACACGGAAAAAATGAACTCATTGCTCACAGCTGTAGTTTTCCACCAGACCAAAGGCAACTCGAATTACTCTGACTCCAGCAACTCGTGTTATACAACAAACAACTTTCAATGCATTCCAGTTGAAGGCTTCCTTGGCATCCACTAAAATGTTAAGCTGACCCTAGAGTCTCCCATTCTAATATTAGCTGTACCATTGCCACCTGATAGGATTGGGCTGTTTCCAAGTTCCCAAAATCCAGCCCTTTATCTTCTTAAAATATGACCGTCCACTTTTGCAAACATTTGACAGGCACGGGATGTTGCCTGTGTGACTGCTATTAAGATTTCAAGCTTTCGTAGGAGAAGAGCCTTCAACTACAAAAAAAGGAAGCTTAAATTCTTCTTTTATTATTGGTGTGTTATTGCAATTACACTGATCAGTAACTGAAACCCACTGGAGCTGGAAACAATGGAAACAATGCTACCAAGGAAAAAGTGTGGGAAGAGGCTGTCATCAGCAGCAGGGGGTGGGGCACAGAGGCTGTTTGATTCACAGATTCAATTATTTCAATTTAGAAAAAACAACACTCATTAAACCTACACTGCAAGTACTTTCTAGGCTTAATTAGACTCAAGTTGGTAACAAAACCTGCCCAGATCCCTGCAATCCAGCTTGAGACATTGGCACAAAGCTTGGTCTGACCCATGTTTCTGGAAGGGCCTTTGCATTTTTGCACATCAGGTGCGGAACAGAGACTGCAAACATCATATTTGCTAAGCGTGTTTTAAACTTCAAAGAGAAGGAAAACAGACACATCTAACCATGCTCGTATCTTTTGGGTTTTTGTCCTAGGTTACAATGTAAAATTGTGCCCAAGGTTTGTATTCTATCCCCATGAGCCGTTGGAGCCAAGGTGGGGCAGTGTTTTCCTTATCTCCTGTTAACGAGCCTAACAATGCCTTGCCCATGACTCATAGATAACTCCCTCCGGGAGTTATCTCTGTTTAATGGGCCATCAAGGACCCACTGCATGACTCATAGAATGAGATCAGCCCATTGGGAGATGCTCTGCCCAGGGGGAGGAGCCAAGCATTCCCACCTGGATAAATCCAGGGTTTGGGACAGCACAGGCAGCTTTTATCCACTGGACTCCCAGAGGAGACAAGAGCTACCAGACCTTTCTACAGGATCACTGCTTTGACAAGACCATCTCATCTGGACTGCCGCTACCACCCTAACAGGGTGTCAGGTATTCTGACTCTGTCAGTGGTTTTTTGTACTATTACTTTTATTTTACTTTCTCTTATTTCTTTTCTTTTCATCTTATTATAAATTGTGTTTCTGACTTGGAGTCTTTCACTGGTTTTGCTTTCAAACCAGCACAGTTTTGTAAAGAAGAGATGCTCTAAATCAAGCAAAAGAAAGTAAAAGATGGCCAGAAAGCTTCTGCAGGGAGCTAAGGACTAGCTGGGTGCAGCTCTTAAAAACGAGCTAGAACAGGTCAGATATGGGTGGGGATTAGAAAGAATGCACTCTCAGAAGTTCTGAGCATACTGAAATACAACCATCTTGTGGATTAAGTGCCTATTCCACAGCTTCAGACTCTCAAGGGAAGTGAGGGTCTGCTAATGCTGGGGATAGAATATGATGGGTCTGACTTAACACAGTTACACCAAACACCAAGATGTACAAACAGCATAGTAACATCTGCCCTTCCCAGCCCTTCAACCTCAAGAAATCCCAGCGTAACAAACCAAATGTTGATCTTGCTCTCAAGCCATGCACCTCAGGAGCACACACTGCCCACAGGTACATGGCTAAACTAAACTGCTTGGTCCTCAAAATGAAGGCCATCATGTTAATGAAAGCTAAATCAAATGAATTCTACAAAACATTAAACTACAAATATCAAAACATTCAGACACATGTAACACTGTGGATACTTTTCTTTACAACTTGTGGGGGAGGAAACAAACCCACTGATGGAAACTGCCCTTGCTCCACATCCTGCAGAAGGGCACACTCATCTGTGCAACATTCAAGAGACAAGAAATTTTCTGTGCTATGGAAATAACCCACCTTCCTGCAGAAGGATTGACTCTCAGACCCTGGCACTAGAGCTCCTGTACTGGAGGGAGCCAAATTAATGAATATACTTTTCATACCGCAATTCTGCAGCCTGCAAGGCACCTGGCAGAGCACAGCAGCAGCACACACTGCACTTGTTTGCTGGGCACTCAGGAGAACAGTTTTGCACATGCTTAACTCTGAGCATGCCAACAGTCTTTCTGGAAAGAAAATCTGAAGCATGTACTTAAGTACTTTGCTGAATCAGGGCCTAAATAAATGAATCTGCTTCACAGGTTTATCAGGACTGGGAGGCCAGCAAGCACAGGCAGCAGTCATCGTGTTTCAGCTTACATGATCACAGCCCAGAGGAGCAAGAGTTAGGCTTTTCTGCAAGTCAACAAATACAGTTCTGTCAGTGTTTGGATTGCTGCAAATCCCTCTCCATGTAGTCACGGGGGAAGGCTGGAAATGCATGCATGCAGGGCTGACATCACAGCAAACGCTGCACACTGCTGCAGCAAGGCTCCCACGCACAGCCCAAGGACAGCACACCTCAGACAGGAACCCGCTACTGACAATACAGAGCTTCAGCTCTCCAGGTTTCAACTCCTGGCAGCAAACAACTGTTCTCATCAGAATGCAACCTTACAATTCCTTTGTATTACCCTTTTTTTGGGGGGGAGGGTGTTGGGTGGCTGGCATTTTATTCCCTTTGTTCTCTTGTATATTTCAAATGGGAGGAATTAAAAAAAAAAAGCACCCATGCCAAAAACAACATACAACCTACAAGGATTAAAAAGTAGCTCCAAAAATCAGGGGCTTCGTTAGCATGCAGGAAATACAACAAAGGGTAGGTGCTGCCTTTTGAACCCTTCCCAGCAAGCCAGATCCATCTGGCAGGACTGAGCTCCTCCACTACCAGATGAGCCAATCTCATTTCAATGGCATCAGCATCAAAGCTGGAGAAAGCAGCAGAGCAGAGAGAAAAGCCTGTGGCCTTTTTATCCCTGTAAAGAAACTACAGTATCCCTGAAACCTCTGCTCCAGGGCCACTTGCTGGGTGGGCCAGACTCTAATTGCCTGAGCTGCAGGAGGATGGGGCTTGCTCCAGATGTCAGACCCAGCCTTACAGCTACCAAAGTGCAGGGGAACAAGGGCAGTCTGAGGAGCAAAGGTCACACGAGGGCTCGCCTCTGGCAGGACTAAGATGCCCTGACCGCTTGAGGTAACATGAGGACGAGCATATTTACTTGACGCTTGAATTCCTCCTGCTTGCAACAAAACTGATCCCCCTCCACTGACAGCCCCCATGGATGTCAACTTGTGACGACACTTCCTGACAGCCAAGTTCAGAAATGGTAATTTATGTGACAGGATGGATTTAAGCAGCTCCCAAGTGTAAATGATGCTATTTAAAAGTTCATTTTGGGCCTCAAAAATGCCCATGGCAAGTTAGGTGCTGTCACCGTTGGATCACAAAGTTTTACCTGGGACTGATTCAAAAGTGCCACTTCACGACAGCGAAAGAAACCACAAAAATAACCCCCATAAAGTCCAGGCATGGATCCTCCATTGCTGAAGCACCGGTGACAGTGCTCTTACCCTACCTCACATAAAACACAGCAGTGTTTAGATTCCCACAGACATGATTCCTTTGCTGGTGGAACATTGACAGTTTGCACACAGCGGGGCTGCCTCAGACACAGGCTGGCTCCCACCCCCCCGCACTCCCAGGCTGTGCACTGGGACTGGAGCCATCTCAGCAATGGCAGCTTCTCCAGGGCTTCTCAGCGCTTGTGCACTTAATGGGCTGCAGTATCAAGACCAAAGAAGGTCAATTTATTTTCTGTCACCTGCAAGAGGTATTTTTGCTTTCAAATTAGAAAATAATATTCTATTTTTTGCTCTGGCCCTCATACTTTAAAACAAACACTTCAGGGACACAGTAGACACTTTGAGTATTTCCTTTGTGAACATTCTGTACCTGGACACTTTCTCCCTCAGGGAGCAGTTTACTTAATTTAAGGTAGACCTTTACAGCTAAAGGAAAATAAACCTCCTTTTGTTCTTCTACCAGTTATTTAGAAAAAGAGCAAGTTTCCTCTACCATGGGCATACATGAAAACTTTCTGTTCAAGGTCTAATCACAGATGTTGGGGGCCATGAAACACCAGGGGTCACACCGTATGCCAAAATGTCAACTCAGCTCCAGGTGCTGTCTATTCAGAACAGGATGGCAGAACCCAGAAATAAATAATAAACCCACACAAGTAAAACAACCTCCTCAATGCTGCTGCAATTGGAAAGCCTCATTTTCAGGACATAAACCCACTACAGAAGTGACAAGGTGGATGTTTGGGCATGCAGGTACCACATAAATCTGTGCTGAATGAACCACTAACACTTGGCCTTCTTTCCCCACACAATCTCAATTCTGCTGGCTTAGAGCAACTTTGGAGAGTGGCTGTTAATGGTCATGACCTCTCTGGATAGGGCAGCACATCCCTCTCTGGATAGGAACATCCTCCTGCCCCTCAGTGGGGAAGGCTGTACATACTGCATCCCATCTCTTCAGAGGCTCACCAGCCTTGCTGAGCTCCTGGATTTATGTCACCCTGGGAAATAGCTGTGGGGCTCTGCAGGGCCAGCAGTACCACTGTCCTTAGGAAAATGGATGATGCATCACTGGCCTCTGGGCACTTCCCAGTGCTCTTAGCTGCCCTGACACAATCTCAGCACGTCTCTTACACGTAGAGGTGGGCAACTGAAAAAAAAAACAAAGGGGGAAAAATAAATGGAAAAGATGCAAAATAAAGTAGCATGAGGGAAGGAAGCCCTTCACTGCAGTGAAAAAGCATGTATAAATACAGGGAATTTTATCCTCCCTTGTGTACATGCAATTCACCACACTTACAACCTGAAGCAAACAATCACAGGAAAAATTAATGCTGAGTTTAAGGAAATATTGAAAAAATCCCTTTGTTTTTGAAATCTACCATTCTTCAGTGTGTACTATGGTGTTCCTATTCCCTCAGCCACCTGAAATCTTCAGTCTGTTTTCCTTCTTCCTGAACCTTCAGCACTTCTTATCCACCAAATTTCAGGGAACTCCTCTCCCCTTCACTCCTACAGAATTAGTTCTTCAAAATGCTTCCACAGGCAAATGGCTGGGAGCTATTTCTCACTATGTGCTGGGGCTTTCTAAGCCAAAAATGCACTACAAAAACATTGCAGTTTAAGGAGCTTTTTTGTTTATTTGTCTTTGTTCAAAGTCAGAGAAGCTGCTGTGCTGAACCCACACATGTGCCTTGGCAGAATAAATACCTTTCCATAGGGTGTTCCAGGGCAGTATGCATCGCGGTGCTTCAAAGGAACTTCCCCCTCTTTCACTAAATAGATTTGTTGTAAGAATAATCACACATGCACATTTCTGTTCTTTTGGCCTTTTGATTTTCTGCCATCAGCTTATTCGGAACCAGTTAGAGGTCAAGACCCCTTTCCTACTCCAGCTCTCTACTAGGACTGATAGTGACCCACTGCCATCCCACCCCTGTGGGACCTGAGGGAATACTCTGCTGATCAGGCAGCCAAGTGGGAGTTTTGCTTGACTAAGGCCATCACCAGTAAGAGACATATGGAGAAGGATGCTTCCTTCTATTAGGACCTGCTTGGTAAATCCCTTCAGGCCTCCTACATGAGGCAACTTCCCAGTGCTGAGGGCCAGGGAGCTGCCTTACAGCGGGGTGGCTGACCCGAAAGGAGCATTTCCTCTACAGTGCAGAAGCAGCTACTGCACTTGCTGTGAAACAGCACTAAAATCCTCTCCAGTGTCAGCACTGCTTAGGAGGGCTTAGGACCACAATTACACCAGCTGCAAACACAAAAGAAAAGGGGAAAAAAAACTGTTGGCAGAGATCTCTGGAGGTCAGCTAATCCAAATCCCATCTCAAAGCACAGCCAGCTTCAGAGGTGGATGCTTCCATATCCAAGCACAAAGAGAGCTGTCTCACACAAAGAGAGCTCAATTGAGTCAAACAAATTTACAGAGGAGACAGGAAAGGCCAAGGCTCATTAAGGCTTGTTCCCCACCAAGTAATGGTAAGAAATAGGATCAAGCAGATGTATCCCACAATCTACCTGATTATCCTACTCAGTGTTCAAGAAATCCCCAAGGTCCTTGCCAATCAGACAAGTGTCTGCATGTGTTTGGGACAGTTGAGGGGAGGGAATGCTTTTACCCAACTGCCCTTCCTGGGATTCTGCTGACAGGAACAACCTACAGGTATCTCCTAAGCTCCAAGTATGATCCTAGCCCTCAAGACAGGCAATATACTCTGTCAGGCAGGAGAAATACAGAAACAAGAGCCCAGCTCAGCCATTCACTGTGCTGCAGAGGCAGCCTGGGACTTTCAGGAGGTATCAGATGTGTTCTATACACAGGAGAGACCAACCCAGGTCTGGTGCTTCATAGGTGCCTCTCCCCAGGCACACACATTTGTGCCTGGAAAATTCCCACTCCAGACTTTTCCATCACAGAGCCTTCTGCTCAAAGAGACAGGTTTTCCTCCAATAAAAATGCACTTACTCTGCAGGTCCCATATTATATCATCTGTAAGCATATACACGCTCCTACACACACTACAGCTAAAGACACTCCAGTGTTAACTGCCCTACCTGGTCACCAGAGGCCTGCAGAAAGAGGAGACAGCATTTGGACTGTGGTTTGAATTCTTTCTCAGCTGGAAGAATTCAGAGAAAACAAAAAAAGTTTTTCTTTTAACATTCTTTGTACTGAGCGCTTGGATAAGCCATAAGTAACTTGGCAGCAAACCAGTTAGGTACAAACACAGCACACCAGAACACAATGCAGTCATCACAAAGCCACTGCTCTGGGCCAGACAGTAATTTTCCCCTTCGCACAGGGCAGGCCTCCAAAGTCTTTGTGCTCCTACATTTGAGTCCATCTGAGTTACATGATGTGTTAAAAATGAGGGAACTCATGCACAATAGGGAAAACACCTATCATTTATGGGCTACTTGGAGAGGAATACAGTGCACAAAGGTACTCAAAATACACTTGTCAAACAATTCAGGACTTGAGAAAAGTAAAGCCTTGACTTATTTCTCAACTCAGACCTCTAACAGCATCCTCAGGTTGCAAATCAAATACGCAATGACAGAAGGAGACTGAAAGGCTGGTAACAAAAGCATCCAATGTATTTACAGTATTTTCTTTCAGAATTAAAATAAAGAAGTTAGAACATGTAGAAAAGCAGGAAAACCAAACATAATGGCAACTGAGAGCATATTTTCCACTTCTATATGCCATCGAAAATCCAGAGCAGCCTAGTCCCAAACCCCAAAGGCATTATCGTTGCACAGGTAGTCATCATTTTGACAGGAAAGATGCTCTACTTCCTGTCAGACTGGGACCCTGGAAACAGGGGCTCAAACACTGCTGCAGCCACAGGTGCCACAAGTGACAAGTCACTTGCAAACGGGGGTTGTTACTTTCCCATCTCTCAGTGATGTCTGGCAGATAAAATGCAGGAATTGCAATTAGGCATTAAGAAACTGCTGCAGTAAAGGTTGCACAAGCCCCAGATGAACAGATCTGTTTCAGACCCCACAGCCATTACACTATGAAGCAAGATAGAGGAGAGAGAGCAGAAAGCATGCACACACACAGAGATCTGCCCCATTAATCCAGCAGGATGAAAGGCACGTCCAACAATTCCAATCCTGCTTGCGCAGCAGTAAACACCCTCCCAGCATGCAAGGGAGGCACTGCTGTCATACTTACAGGGGAGCAGCCAAACCAAAAGGCACCTAAAGGTGTAAGAGCTAGTTATGGCAGCGTACTTCAGCACCAAGCACCACCCACTCTACTCTCTGTCCAGTGCCTCTATGGGAACAGGGTTTAGGGGTGTATGCAGAGAGAAGCCAGCACGGCTAAGCCCTAAAAAAGGCAAGAGGAAGTCAAAATCACCCTTGAGGCACTTCCCAAGCCATTCAGAGTTAGTGTGTTGGCCTCTCCTGCCTTCCATGCACCCCAAAATCTGTTACTCATTACTCTTCACCTCACTGCCAGGTGGATGAATCAACATTTCAAGGACTGAATATACTCTGTTTTCCCTGACATGCCTGAGTCATTGACATCAACTGAAATCCTCAGATCTTCAATTATCTCATTACCCTCCTGCATCTGTAACACCACAACCTGTAACTCCTCTCCCCCGTGGAAGTCTTAGTGACCTGAATTATTTTCAATTTCCTCCTTAATGCCCGTGGGCATGCTTTTCTTCAGAAAGCATCTAAATCAGCATGAAACCTCTGAATCAAAACCAGGAGCCCAAGAAGGTGGGCAGTTGTACAGATGAACAGTGTCTTCCATGTGTCCCTACCCTTCCTGCCATCAGCCCCCAGCCACATGCAAACACACAAGCACCCACCCCTGCCTGGCTGCACGTCTGTCCAAGCTGAATTTTAAAGAAGGCAATCCCCCCCCCCCCCCCCCCGCCCAGTAGGGATATATTTCATATAAACCTTGAGCACACACACTGAACCACTATCCATTAATGCACTTCTGTCCCCACCCCCCAAGAGAAGGAGCCTGGGTGATGACAGAGGGAAGAGGGGATAGATGGCAAGTGAAGTCTTTGTTTTAATTGGCTGCTGTTAAGAACATTAGAAGGATGTTTGAAGGAGAATGATGACGGGCAGAGTGCAGGGGAAGTAATCAGAGGTGTCCAACAAACTGAATTTATGGTGTGGCTTAGCAATCTATCACCTGGCTATCATTCCTATGTACATGTACATAGATAAGCCTCAAAATATATTTAGCTCAGTGGAGTCCAGAAAAAAGAGGCTTTTCTTGCAACCCCAGCTAACAGTACTTTGCCCCTTATAATATTACAGAAGCAATCTTTTTCCAGCAAGGGAGGAAAATCAGATATAAAGGATAAATTGTTTTAAATTCTTCTTAGTGTGAAGACAACTTTGTTTACTAAACGCATACGAGGGAACATATGTGTACAGCACAAATTCAGCAGTGGAAATTTGGCTCCCTGTTATACAGGCAATTCCCTGTTATATAGATGCATTTTTCCAGAGGAAGTCCAACAGTCTTGTTTGTTTTCACCACTAATAGAGGAGTTCAATGAAATTTTCTATTGGGAAAGTCTAATGAGGTCAGAATAAGAGAACAGAGTAACTAGGAAGGAATGTCATTGCATTTTATTTTTAGAAGAAGGATAAAGGTGGGGCCTCACAAGAGGCAGGGGATGGGCCTGTTCTGGCACAGAGGACCAGGCTGGAACTCTTGGTCCTGTGCGCCTGAGGGGGTTTAGAGCTTTTCTTTTTTTGCAACAATGAATCCCTTGCCAAAATCAGTGAATGAGTGGAGGGGTCCAGCTGGGAGAAGTGCAGGGGGTGCACAGACAGCAGGGTGGCAACAGCCCTGGGTAATGACTGAGGAGCAGCTCTCAGCCACACTCCCCTCCCCAACTTGTTGCCTTTCCTGAGAAGATGAGCCCCTTCAGCAGCTCCACTGATCTGTGGATCTCTCTACTGCAATTTAAAGGGAATCCAAGTTACAACAGGGTAAACACAGAGGGAATCAAGAGCAAGAAAAGCTCAGTGCAGAGGGACACATGGCTCTGCAAATGGAGCAGTCATGACTACAACAGGAAACAGGACTGACTGTTGGTAAGGCTGGATGTCAAAAGGCAGAGAGGCAGCCTCAGGGAGAGGAGATGGGCCAGAGTAAGGTTGTGAAAATCAAAAGGAAGGAACAAAGCTAAATTAAAGAACGGAGGCAGAGCGGAAAGGGGCTTGACTGGGATAAACAGGTAAGGAGGAAAAAGGGTGCATTCAAGAGCAAGCAGGCTGTGGTCTGTTTCCTGGCATCAGCTAATCTGATTGGCACACAGATACAAGAAACAGAGGCTTAAATAGCTCATGGGAGCAGACCTTCAGCTGGAGAGCGCCATCATCACTCAGCAATTAACTCCCTCGAAGGCTCTGCCCCCAAACCCAAAGTGGAGAGCTGACTCTGCTGAGCACTGCCAGTGCAAAATGAAAGAGCACAAGAGGAAGTGTCCCTCCAAGGGTTAACAGACAGCAGAGAACAAGCTGTTCCATGCATTCAGGTCACAAAAAACAGAACTGGGACTCACCACACGAACCATGCAGACGCTGCTCTGCCAGGATCACCAGAGCTCAAATGCAGGAGCAGCCAACTCTGCCTGCCAGGAATGAGACTGCAAGGAGTTTCACCTTAAAAACGTGCAAGGACAGCGTTAACCCAGGGGAGTATTATTTAGGGAACATTGAAGCATCTGAGAAGACCAGAAACTAGAATCTCTGTTCTGCCTCCTGATATTCTGTCTAGGAAAGGAGTAAGGGAAAACTCTTTAGGGGGAAAGTGTGCAGGACCAGGCATAAAGCAGTCTTTCACTCTTTTCCTGTGCTGTCAAGTGCTGCAGGTTTCCTACTTGTGCTGAATATATAGGTGGAAACAACTCAGAAGACTGGAACCAGAACCCCAGGAATGGTCCAGCGAGGGCAAGAAAATGCTCCTTGACAGGGAGTCATGAGAGGCTGGACTTCCCCTCCAGCATGCAAGCCCTCAAACACCATGTTTCAGAGTGGTGCACTGTTTGTGGGTCCTTCCTCTGCTCCTGTCCACAGGCAGGTGTGGGCAAAGAAGGCAGGAGCAGCATGAATGTGGAGGAATGACCCTCCTTCCAGCTGGGCTACAGCTGGTGAAAACAATCCAGCAGCCTTCATAGATGCCCAGGAGTAACAGCACAGCAGACACATGCACAATCTCCTATCCTGGTGCTCCAGCCTCCCACTCCTTCTGAGGACTCCCTAAGCATGCCACTGTTTGCCTGCTCACTATTCCCCATCCAACTCCTTGCTTAGTGCTTGCCCAGTCTCTACAGCACTTTTGAAAGCTTTGTCTGCCCACAACACCTTTTGGCAAGGACCTCCAGAGCTCCACTATGACTCATGTGAAGGGAAAGACCTCCTATAAGTCCCTAGCCACAGTCATGCCCTTATGTCCCTGCCCTTTCCCTGGCTGGTTTTATGATACACCACAGACTGAGCATCTGTCTCTTCTCAGAGACACATGCTTTTTGGGGCTTCTAGTATCAGCAATGAACTTAAAATCTATGTACAGCAGTTTACTGTTGAAGCTTATTTTCCTGTTAGATGAAGGGAAGGGGCAGAGTGAAACAGAGTCATTGCAGGATGAAATGTCACAATTTCCAACCCTTTCTGGGAGCTTGACACATGGCAAGTCTCATTTCCAACCCCAGACTTGGGAGAAAGCTTGCAATTAAAAAAATTAACAGTGACCTTGAATACAATGGCTACAGTTTAACTAACCCGCATTCAGGCTTTGTTAATCAAGAAGCCCTTCTGTAAACTACAGCACAAAGGCACTTATCCAAAGATCAGGTTACCTCAGCCTAGCCATACCAGGGTGGAAATTTTAGAGACCTCTATTTAAAAGCTCAAAAGAGTTCTCCACTGCTGAAACTGCCCTATTCGCTCTTCACCCTCTGCTCTGCAAGGAGCAAGGTGAGCAGGAGACCAGCTCAAGCCATGGCTAAGGCAGGGCTTGCAGTTAAGCAGTAACAACCACAAAGCATTTCCAAGGTGCTGATGACCAGCTGGGTGGGGTTACATCACATTCATGGACCTAATCAGCATCTCAACCTCTGGAACTGCACAGCAGAGGCTGCACCAGGATTATAAAACAGAACGAGAAGATACTCTTAAAACATGCATCTTTCAAGGCTCTGGAGAGACTTACAGCTACATCTTCACAGATAATCACATCACAGGTACAGGACAAGGTTAGCAAGTAAGTGCCCAGACCTAATGAGCCAGTTTATTCATTTTATCTAGCAGAGAAGTGGTTATTACCCTCCATTCCATAGTAATGTTACCTTGACAGGTGCAGTACCCACAGTAAATACTATGTCTGTCCCTGTCATGGGTTTACACAGTTTAGTTTTTAGTTAAACAGGAATATGGAATACTGTCCTGTCAGGACCTATGATTTCCTGTAGAAGGGATGGGCACCTATCAGAGGCCAATTTTAGATACTGACATATGCTTTGACCACTGAGGAAGCTGAATGCAACTTTTGGGAATACCCATATAAAATCCTGATTTTGTCCAAGCCAGCCCTTTTCCTTCCGGCTTGCCAGCAGATAACACCAAGTCGGGGCTGCTCTGTGGAGCGGCCCAGGCCAGCCAGGCCCCACTGCTCCCTCCTGTTGGGGGAGCCAGCCCTGGCCCCATCAGCTCCCAGCAGGGGAGGGGGAGGCTGCCTCTTAACATCAGCTAATTTTAAAGCCTACCCCGAGCCGGGAGAGATGTCTGCCAGGCCCCCTGATAACAGCTATTGGTCTGGTTGGGCCAGGCCCGCCCCGATTGTCACCGAGGGGTAGGCAGGAGGCATTTTATAGTATTTATGATTTCCTGACTGCCTGGCCGCTCTGAGCTCCGATCTCTCCAAGCGAGTTTTCCCCCCAGCCCGGCCTTGAAATCTGACACCATGAGGGAGAGAGGACCTGGGCAAAAGAAAATTAACTTTCTTAGCACAAAATGAAACTTCTGGAGCTCCAACCCTTCCCTGAGAGAGAGGAAAAGGACAAAGTGATTGAACTATAAGGAGACAGCATGAAGTCAGTGAAGAGAGAGTGAAAAGACTTTTTAGGAGAAGGGATTGAGGAGTTTGCCATTTTAGGTTGGACTTCTCTTATTGATCCATGGTAATGAACTCTATATGTAGATTATCCCTTTAAATCATGGGAAAAATATGCATTTGGGGAAATGATTGTTCAGATTTGTGGATCTGAGCGAAGGTATCTGTGATTGACTGAGTGAATATTGAATTAGAATCTGTGATCCTTGTGATCCTATGAATGCTTGAACAGAGAGATGAGAAGCCTTCTGTGCCAGTGAAGAAGTGAGAAGACATCTCTGTTCCATGAGATGAAGAGTCCTTTGCCTTTGGAGTTGTTCATCTTTAAAAAGTGACACCCCAGTATGCAGTATGCTTGAGTCCATGGCCCATAAGCAGCTTGGGAAACTGCTAATGGGAGGGGAGTTCACAGAAGCAGGCTTTCCCCGGGCAGCTGTTTTTGTGACAGTTAAAACCCACAAGAGAACTGTTCCAGGTTGTTGGGGGGGAAATTCCATGATTAACTAAGAGAGACTCCTCTCCCTAAAGAACTGATGAAAGATTATTTCCAAATGGTAAAACTGACTGAAAATCACAGGTTTTGTCTCTTTATGTTGTTTGTGGGAAAGTGAACACTTTGGTGGAAGAGTGTTTTGAAAGTTTTATTTTGATTCTTATTTTCTTCTTTTAGTGTGTGTTAATAAATCTATCTTTAAGTTTGGGCCTGCTTTGCTTCTCCTGATCCTCTCTCACAGAGGGAAAAAAAGAGTAAACACTCAAACCACTACACTAAATTTGCCAAACAGAGACAGGCAAACGTGAAACCACTACAGTCCCATATTCTGAATAATCCCTTTAGGGATGAAAGCAAAGATACATATTCAGGGAATAGATGTTTCCTGAAGCCTCCTGCACAGCTCACAGCATCAGAAAATTAAGAAGACTGGAAGAGCAAAGCCTTATGCTGCTCCTAAAGCAGAACTTATTTGGTATCATTACTCATAGGCCAGTTAAACTAGGGAGTTGGCTACTCTGGACTCTTTTCTGCTTAAGAAAAGAGCAAAAAAAGAGCAAAATATAAATTTCAAAGAAATGTCTTGGAAATGCCATGTGCCCTAGGACACTGAACCTAACTTTGCCCCTCTCCTTAAATTGTTACTCTTAACAAAATATCAACTGCATGCCTTTGCTCTTATTGACTAGCTGGAATACCACTGAAATGTGGTGGCAGTTGGTAATTAGTATTTTTAACTCTTGGGAAGTGTTTTTTATGGCAGTACTTCCTGCTGGGGTTGGTTTTAACATGTTGTCCTCACTCCTCTGGAAGCTCACCAAGACCACATCAGATGTAGACATCTGTGCATGTGGATGGACCAAGGTCTTAGAAGTGTTATCAGACTACAAGAGAGCTATGAGGTCCAAATGGTCTTGTTTCCATCCAGGCAGATGTTCAGCATTGTAGATTTGTGCAGTTTTCCCATCATTCTCCTCTCCTGGCAGTTTTAATTGCTAGATCAGCACATCCCCTGAGCTCCACACTATTTCTGCCCAGCCTGAGCTCTGCCTGCAGACAGGAGGGCTCTTTTTGTCTGGATCTTAGTTCTTTCAACATAATCTAAATATCACTCCCTTAACACCTGATTTAGTATTTAAATCCCTCTAATTACACACAGTGAGATTTTATCGGAAATATGATTATTTTTTGAAAGTCTGAGCATTTCATCCCAGCCTCAGAATTGATCTATTGACTGCCTTTAAATCTCACATTTTAATTTAACATTTAACACTTTATACCTGCATTAATTACATTTCCCATGATCAATATCAACAAACACCATCTCTGGCCCTCTCCTGATAGAGAGATCTTGGAGACCCTGCTCTGCCAAACACTCAAGACAGCTTTGCTCTTGAACATGGACATTTATGGGGCTGATCTATCCAGCAGAAGAGAAGAGAAAGGAAAAAGTAATGAAAAACAGCAGTAGTAAGTAGCAAGGTTTGGTAAGCAACACCACCAGAAGAGATGTGCAGGTGCAGACCTGGCCATGGTGGTGGCACAGGGACTGGCCTGGCCCCAGGATGTGGGGAGCAGAGACTCCAGCCAGCTCAACATCCATCTGGTCTCACTCACACCTTGGCTGGATGGAAACTGGGCTCTGAAGCAGGGAGCCACCAAGTACAGGCTCCATTGTAATTCCTGCTCACTCCAAACAGTGGGTGAGCTGGGCTTGGCCTGTCCAAGAGCTGCATGCAAGCACTGGGCCACGGGAAATGCCTCACTCGCTCAGTATCTCCTGGCATTTAACCAGCCTGCAGGTCTAGTTCCTCTGTTTGCCTCCACACAGCACAACAGGAAGAGCAAAGTGCCCTTCTGATCTCCAAGTCTAGCAGATCTCTTATTAGTGGACACAAACTGCACAGACTAATTAAGGAAGACATCCATCATGCTGCCTTTCTATCCAGCCACTGCCAGTCTCAAAGGTGGCTGCTATAAGGCACTGGATCCAGCTTTGCCAGGAGGACAGTACCCAATCTCTTTCTCTAGGCCATAGGAAGCAGAACTGGCTGTGCTTGAGGAGGGTCAGGGACCTCCTTGTACCCCGTCTGCAATGCATTTGTGTTTGTGTTGCGACTGGAGATGGAAGATGACACTGTCCCCAGTTCCGCAGAAAACAGGAATATTTGTCCCTGAATAATTTCTCTAGCATATTAAGTACAAGTCATTCTTATGCAAAGACTGCCCTGTACAGCTGCCAAGGTCAGTAAGACCTTGCTTTAGTTGCTGCATAAGGGCTGGCTGCGCAAGTTTTACCTTGTACATATTTTTCCATGCCTTGTCTTAGATTTTCCTGCTGCTAGTGTCTATGCATCTTGCTGTCTGTTCAGTAGGTTATGCTACCTTCTCTGGCTTTTAATAATGACTACCCAATATCCAGTGCTCCAGAACAGTCAAAATTCCAGCAAACCAACTCTTACAGTATGTTTAATTCAAAAGACAGCAAGAACAACATCGAATAACAATTTTCAAGGAAAACATGCTCCACAGCTTTTGCTAACAACATCAATATGTTTCTATTTTCAGGGGGTCATGACCTGCTATCCACTCACACAGACATCACTGTTCACTTTCTAGTATCTACATACAGATGATTTTTTGTGCACGGATTGCATTCAACCACATGGCACTGCCTGCACACATAGGCTCTGGATTACAATATCAGTGAGTGCAGTCTTCAGGAAGCAGCCAAGTACTGAAGAGCCTGGGTTTAAATAGATGACAGGATCTGAAAATAATTCCCTGTGTTTTTTAAACTGCAGACACATTTTTACAGACTACAGCCAATAGTTATACCTAGACTAAGGATTGTCCCTCTCCCCAGTTTACTAAATCCTGTAACATTGCAGGTACAACAGTCAAATTTAGATATTCACACAAGGAAGAAAAATAGTATTTTGAAACTATACAAAGTACAATATCATGATACTGCCAAACTCAAAGTTCTTGACATTTAACCCAAGCAATCCCTTTGAAGAAGAACAGAATTAAGTGATCTATCTGAGGTCAGTGGACAGTTAGGAAAACTTGTCAACAGCCTGACCTGCTTAGGAAGCACCCTGCCTCACCCCAGCCTCTGAACCCAAATCAGTGGGGAGATGGCAAACAAAAATGTCTAACACACCCCCTGAACTGCCAGGAGCAGTGCAGAGTCCCACAGCAACCCATCTTTCTTGCTGATTTATTTCCTCACACCTGATTCACCACAGCAGCATTTGGTGCTGAGCTCCAGCTTACCAGTGTCTGATGCAAACAAGCTTCCAGCCAGTGAGGAGATCTGACCTGGTGGGAACAGCAAGCTAGGACCCCAGACAACAGCTCATACATCCTTCTTCCAGCTCAGAAATCAAGGTTGTTTTAACTGTCTCACTTTGCCCCCCAATATTGCTTGAACCCCATTCACAATTTATGGCTAATAACACTAATGTCATACAACCTGAGGGCTACGAGCTCCTCGGGATAGAAACCCTCTTCCCCCTTACCCTGCAGCAGCCTCTGACCTTGGTAAAACTCCACAGCCATTACCAGTAACACAAACCATCGTTCGAACTTCAACACATCCTGGTGCCAGCAGTCTCTCGACTGGAAGCAGGCAGCACTACAGTGGGGCTGCACAGAGGGGTTAAGAAGCACTGCTGAAGAGGGATGCAAACAAGGACTCCAGGCTCTGAGCAAGCACACTCTGCCATACAAAAGGTGAGCATCACTTGTGAGCAAGAGCTGTCTGGCTGAGTATACTGCCTTTGATAACAGAGAAGGCTAGAATGATGGAGTGGGCTAATTAACTGCATTTTACTTTGGGAAACCCAGGCTTAAATCCTGGCTCTTGTCACAGTTGAAAATGAATTTAGGGACTGGAATAAAGGCCAAGATAATTTAATTTCTACAAAATCATCAAATAGTTGCCCATCCCCTGACAGAGAGGCCCAGAATTCTATGTGAGACCACTACTGCTTATGCAGTTATTTCTCCAAATACAGAAGTTATTAACTGACTGACATGAGTGGTGATCACAGCTATCCATGCTGCTTAGCTGGACTGAGCACCCCAAAGTGATGAATCTCACCATTCAACATGGCCTGCGCTTCATGATGCTGTGCCACATGAGTTGCAGGTCCTACAGGAAGGGATATCATGCCTGGCAGGATTTAACATTCAATTTTCATATGGAGTAATTTATCCCTTAACTTTGAAGAGCTAAAGCACAGCTCTGGTGTAACTCTAGTTACTTCACTGGAAAACCACTAGGACTGGTTGTGGTCCAAGAGAGCTGAGGGTAATTTCCCCACTTCCTCCCAGCTGAAGGCTGCCCAGCAGAGCCAAGAGGGAAGCAAGTACTTTCCCCATAAAGTAATTCTCTATTTTTATAATGCAAAGAAAGTTTTTCATTTGGAAACTAAAACTCCTGCTTCAGGAAGAAGCTAAGCACCCTCTTCCTTTCTGATTTATACCACAGAAGTGTTCATCTAATCAAATCAGCCATTTTTTCCTGAAAGGCTGAAAGGAATCATTATGGGAAAAAAATCAGAACAGCAGACCAGCTCCTGAAGGTCTCCAGGCAAGAAGAACAGATAAATTAAATTCTTGACCCTGGAGGTGGCATGTTCCTTCATACTACTGTTTGTAGTGTCACCTCACCCATCCCAAAGGACAGAGATCCATGGTGTCAGAGCACTTCTGAGAGCAACATACTTAATGTGTGAGCAGCAGCTAATAATCATGAAGCACAATTTTGGGCACAATATGCTGTTCTACCAAAGTATGGGGTTAGTGCTTCTGAAATGCCATCACCCTCTCCTATTTCCTTCTCTCTCAAGAAAGAGACAGCCTCCAACATCCTCAGCCACCAGCACAACTGAATTTAGGCAGGAAGACACAATGGAGGTCAAAAGGAACACAGAAACATTTTCTGAAGCAGCTTCCAGCACATAATGCTCCAGCATACAGCACAGCTCAGCAATACAGCACCTTTCATCTGCACCAAGCAAGAGACCCAGACACTTAACCCTCCAACACAACAAAGCGAGGGGTGGGTGTTGTCATCACAGTAGGGTTCTACACCAAGCCAAAGGTTTGTGTGGGAGGCGTCCCTTGAACAGCAGAAGAGGAAAGCTTAAGTCAGACTTCTATCCAAAAAGTCAGACTCGGGAGGGAAGGGATGAGTCAGAAGATACCCATGAACTGGAGCAGCAGCCACAGTGTCCTGGGGCTCACAGAGAACTCAGGGACCAGGAGGTCCCTGCTCCCAGGCACAGCGAGATTCCCAAGGCCAACCCAAATTCTGCAACTAAGGGCCACGCATCTCCCCCCACTGTTATCTTTAAATCCTCTTTACTCTGCAGAGCTATTCTCCGTCCTCCTTCCCTTTTAATCAGGCCTGACCTACAGATGTCAGCCTCATTTCGGCTAAGTCAACACAGCTGCCACATCTAGGATGCTGTTACAGGAAAAACCTTACACTCTTGGCTGGATTCCAGAGTCTACTTCTTGGTCTAGACCTGACCTCGTTCCTTTTCTGCAAGCTTAATCCTATATCTTAAGGGCACAGCGAACACACAGCGACTCCAACGTGGGCCTTTCTATGCTCAGTCTCCCGTTCAGCCTGCAGAGACTCTTTTGATCACCCTACACAAATACCAACAATTATTGACAGGAGGCTGCCTCAAAACTGATTGTTCTTAAAACCCACAAATGTTCAAAAGCCAAAAAGCAAACAAAACACACAGTACTTTCTGAAAGCTGAATCCTTACCCTAGAGCTCACCCAACAGGACATGAACCTTAAATCAACAGTCCCCAAAGTTTCCTCAGAAGCAGTTCTGGCCTCACACTGAAACCATAGCCAAGTTTGGTATATCCAGCTTCATCTAAAGGTTAGAATGGAGAGGAAACCAACCTTAAAAATCATTTATTTCCAATGCCTCTGTCATGGGCTGGAATACCTTCCACTAAGACAGGTTGCTCAAAGCCCTATCCCTATCCAACCTGGCCTCGAGCACTTACTCATCCTTTGTCAGAAACACAAGTCAGGACCACCAGCTGAACACAAAGGACTTCAACCAGATACCACATCACCCCCTGACAGCACCTTACCAGGCACAGCTCAGTGACCTGCTGCAATGGTAGAGTCAAAGAGCAAGCTGGCTCTTCTATTTTGCTACATGTGGCCTGGTCCCTGCTGTCCCCACCCCATGTGGACAATATGCAGGAGGCACAGACTAGAGATGGATGGACAACAGCTTGTCCTATCTTACCCAAACACACCATACAAAGAGGGTATCCAACACTGAGCAGGATCTAGCTCCTGTACTCCACCTTGTGACCCAAAAACCTTGACCCCAGTCACACATCAGAAGCAGCAGTGGGAATATCAAAGCACAAATAACGTATTAGTAGCTTATTTGTTATCTGCTTATTCCAAGAAGGCAGCTAGCTGTGGATTCAACCTTCAAGCAACAATGCAGGTTTTTGTTAGCTCTCAAAAACATTTGCACAGTGCTTTGTTAAGTGTTTGTGGGCGATGTTCGAAACCCCAATTATCTGTATCTGATACGATGCTGAACCAATAGTCTCCTAATTCACAGGAGCTGTAAAAGCAAAACTCCAAGGCTAGGAAGAGCCTTTGGATCAAATTGTCTGAGCTCTGAAACAGTCCTTGAATATGTGCTGCAAGAAATCCTCCATATAAGCACACCTTTCATATTATGGGAGGAGGAGGGGAGGGAGAAAAAAAAGATATTAAAACCAAAAGCCAGATCCTTAGGTAACAGAAAAATCAGAGGTTCTCCCTTTAGTTTACAGTACCACAGATTTGAGCCAAAGGTGCTTTTAAAGTCCTTTTATGAAATATTTTAATCTTTCTACCTGCTATGTGTACAATCTAGGCAGTGCTTTTCAGAGAAATTATTTAATAAGCTTTACAGTGACTAACCTGAATTTCCAGACTGCTTCAAAAGAAAAACTGAAGCATTTCTTTACAAAAGGCAAAGAGCATTAGACTTCTTCCCTCCTTGTTTTTCCTTTTCTTTTTTCCTCCATCCCTCAGCTGAAATATCTCTACCTCTCATCTAATAAATAAACAAATTACATATCTTTCCATAAAAATATGCTCTTCCCTTCACCTCCATGCCAAAAATGTGCTGACAATTTCTTCTTTTTTCTTTTATTTTTCTTTGCTGACACCACTCAAAACAGAATAAATTCCTTTCCTTTTTTTTTAAATTGATTTTTCAGTTTAGATACATACATAAAAAAAACAGCAAGTCTTACATTACTGGCTGCAGTCTTACAACCTGGAATAAACTGAACACCATGCTAAAAAGCATGGGATTACCACGGGCTTGGCATTAGTGGGATACCCTAGGAGAAACAGCAACAGTCAAAAGGAAATTACAGGGTCAGTGAAAGTGGCCATACTGTTGCATGAACTGCCTAAATGTTATTTCCCAGTCAGTAGCATCACAACACTTAAATACAATTAAGGCTTGAATCCAAGCTATCAAATGAAGGACCAGTTCCAAAAGGCATGGACTCACCAGGATACACTTCCTGGCACCCAGGGTAGGTGTTCTGAGGACAGGGAGCTCAGGTAGCACACACCTCTCTTCACTATGCGCCTGCCACAGGGGAAGCAATGTCACAAATAGTAGGTCTGGTTTAAGGCAAGGTTTAAGGTTCTTACAACTGTATTTCATCAGGAGTAAGCTCCAATTCTGCGATGTGGAGGGCAGATGTACATTTTCTGGGGTAGAGATGCCCTCTTCTCAACCCAGCCTAAGACCTTCACTTATATGGGGCTGTGATTAGGGGATTCAGGTCATAAGCAAGCAGATCTCATGCTTTAATTCTCTCTCTCTCATTTTGGTTGCCTGGATCTCCAGGATGAGCAATATCACGTTTCTACAGAAACCCAAGCTCTTGTGCGCCACCTCTTTCCGTCAGAAGAGGGGAATGCATGAGGTTGATCGTGATAATCTCCCACCCGAAGATGTCTGATGTGCCACAGCACTCTTTCCCCATGTTGAAAGCTCCAAACAGCAATCCTAAAGCCAGTCTTGCCTCCTCACCTCCACAATCCAGCTAACAATACTGCATCAAATTCATCGACACCATTGCATTTGTACCTCCCCTCTGGTAAACCATCCAGAAAGTTGTGCATCCAAAACTACAGCAGCCTGCACCCTCTCGCACTCTTCAGTTTCCTCCTAAGATCACCCTGCTGAGAATCTCTCTGGCAACATGCCGTAGTTGAGACAGCCATGCACTCAGAGTGCTTCAATAAAAACTTCAGAAGGCTTCAAGTATCAGCACCATGTTATCTAGATGTCTGTCATACCTTTTCTATGTAGCCTCCCATAGGCAGCTCCACACAGCTCTGGCTCTTTCTCTCCTTCTCTCTTCCTTCTGCAGTTCCAGCTCGCTACTTCCTGTCCCTTGCACAGCCACCTAACCCTGTTTGTCCCTCGCACAACCTCCTGACCCTTCCCCCTCACAGCACAGCCAACAGACTCCAACTGACTCTCTACCAACTAACTCACTCTTTTATCACATCGATAGCTGTGAGCGCAAGGCTGTTCCCACTCTTTGGTAATTAACACAGCTGCAATATATCAGAGGCAAGATTGTCTTTAGCACTATCTCTGTCTTCCCACAGCAACACAGGTTTAAGACCATCCTAAAACTACTCACGGAAAGGTATCAGATTGCAGCCCTTGTTTCACTCTCCTGTAAGCATCATGCAGGATTAATCCCTTGCTAAATGATCTGGGACTATGGTAACATGCTCCCAGATTTGTTACTTATTTGTGGCAGCTTTCACTACCTACAGATGCTATCCAAAAATACAGAAGAAAAATGTGTGCCCTTGGGAGCTCATAGTCTAAAGGCAGAGGTCAGGAGAAACACTGTTCTTATTAATGCAGTTCTACAGAGAGCTGGGAAAAAAAAAAAAGAAGCCACGTCTGTATGCTTCTCAGAAGCAGATTATGGTTAATAATACAAAGATTACTGACATTAAATGAATTTAAATTCATTCTTCTATCATTCAGAATATTAAGGTTTTTTAGCTTCCTCCCAGAATCACTCCCATTTGTAGTCAGCCTCACTTTCTGCCTATCACAAATTATATTTGGACAATAATCACCACAGTGGACTTCTCCCCCTTGACAGTTTTGTTGTATTAGGAATCTTATAAAAAAAGAATTTGTAGCATTAGTTTAACCTAAAAAAAAAAAAAATAGGAAGACAGAATGCTTACAATTACTGCATAAATCTCTGAAGAAGTTTCTGCAATCCTAATGGGTTCTTAGCCTATGAACAGGCAAGGGGAGAGTCTCACTTGAGCTGTAGTAGTGTCACTCCTGCAGACAGAACAAGTGGTGTTCAGCCCTGGGCTCTGCCAGGGAGAGGGAGCTGACACTCACCAACATGGGACACACCACAACACCAGCACGTGTCACAGGCACATGGGACCAACAAAAAAGTGTCTGTTGCTGGTGATCAAAACTTGATTTTAAATTCGAGTTGCTCCTCATTAATGTTCAGATTCAAACTGAAGACACTACTCTGCACCACCCCACTAGGAATGTAATGGTTTTACAGCCAGCACCAGCAAACTGAAGATGGAGCACAGTAACAGCAGCAAAGCCAAACACAGATTTATTTTCATGAGAAAAAACTCCTTTTGAAATTTAAGTTTCAGTTAAACTGTAAAATCCCTCTCCCCAGTCATCATGACAGAGAAATATCTGAGGATGCCCAATAGAAAGCCATCAGACAAGGAAGTCACCAGTCATGTGTTTGCTGCTGAACATCACAAATGATTGTGCTTAAAAAAGCATCTCACAAGTGTTTGAATCTACATTTTACTGAGAGGAAGGGAACTTCATGTTGATGCCTTAAGTTTTAGCTTTCATGTTTTTCAGATTCTGTGCTGCCTAGGGATGTAGTTCCGAGCCTCATATTAAGTGTTAGTAAGCTCTCTTCACAGAGTAGGTAGACAAAACAAATCCCTTTTCTGATGAAGACCAAGGACAACTTTCAGGCCCAAAAGCATAAACAACAGTGGACTGAGGAAGGAAAACAAGAAGGATGATACTTCACAACCCAAAGCTGTAATTGGACAATTAAACCCCAATATGCAAATGGACCAAAACTTATAAAAGTGTAAGACCTTGTGACCGGTCATCCATTTTGTGACCATTTTAAATCCACCTTGGGTGTAGCCCTGGTCAGGCTCTTGTCCTGCCCAAGGTGTACCCTAAAGGCCTTTCAATAAATATCTACTTTATTCTCTAGCTCTGTCCAGTCTCTGTTCCAGGTCAGCCTTCCCAAGGCATCAATGTCAAAAAACCTGCAAATCACTGCCAGTCAGTCTCAAATCTGGCATGCTTGGCTGGACTGTAGCATTCCCCACTTGCTCTCCTGGTTGGTCCCTACATTGGGAAGTCAAGCCAACACATCTCCACACCTACAAAACCAGAATCAGTGGGCAGTGGTCTGAAATGTAGTGTGTGGTGAATTTCCGCTGCATGGGATCAGTCCAACTCAACTGTCCAGTCCTTTTGTTTCAAAAAGGGAATTACTCCTGCTAAAAGGCACCTGCCTTAGCTCATGGCCTCAAGCAATGGATGCTCTAAGCATTTTTCTAATTAAATCAGTACATAATTATGAGAGTGTTTTATTGAACCAAAAAACCCCAGCACCTTGCAAAAGGCCTCCAGAGACTGACTCAGCCTCACCCATGCAGATGCTCTCCTGCAGCACTGGGCATCCTCCAGCTCCGTTTTTACCACCTTTTCCAGCTGATCCAAGCACAGGCTGCTTTGGCCTAGGCATCATTCTTGCCCTCTCCCTCAGCCAGGACAAGGCGTTCATGAGACTGACAAAGCAGAGGAAAGAGGACAGCAGCAGTGAGGAAAGAGAACACACCTTTCAGTGCCAAAAAACATATGAAGTGCATGAAGGAGCAGGCTTAGCTTCTCGTGGCACCCATGAAGCCAAGAGCACTTGGCACAGCCTGGGAGCTCAAGCAGCCAAGGGCTCTGCCTTGGCAATGCCCCATTGTCAAAAGGTTTCTATGTCTTGTCCCAAATACACACATTCCCCACAAGATGTTTCAAGACCTAGGGGAAAACTTTATCATGTAAGCTGGCATGCAAAATGGTGACACCACCCAACTAGGGGCATCTACAACAGTCTCTACACCTGGGCTGAATTTAGAAATCCAGGTATCTCTAGAAAAACGAGATGGGTGGCACTGTACAGAAAACAAAAATATATTTTAAAAAAATCTGTTATTTAACACATGAGAAGCTTCCCTGTACCTTATTAATAGATCACAAGGTCTTGTCAGAAGGATAACCTTCCACCTAACACAGGGCACAGAATGAATTTAGTGCTTGGCAGCAGCATCCTCATTCCAACCTTGGTACCTGAGCATCAGCTACTGAATGAGTCATATTACAACACAGCCACCAGAGCTAGAAAGTCCCCAACCCAGCAGGTCTCTCCCTTCAGCAAGGTTCATAAAACCTCATGCAGAATCTGCCCTACATGCCATATTCAGCTCTACAGTCTCAGAAGAAGCATGGATCACAGCTACTCAACCCACTGCTTTGCAGACCCTCAGAATCATGAAGAAGGTGGTCAATCCTGTGAGAGAGCCACCCAAGAGAGGTGCCCTGGGCAGACTGGTCCAAGGGAGTGTGCAGTGCAGGCATGGTGAGGAGTGGGGATAACCTGCCTGCATTTCTGAGCAAGGGAGAGAGGCTGGTTGCACCCAGAGGCAGCAAGGGAGGTGTCACCTCACTGCAGAGATGCAGGAGGGAAGGGGCTCTCTGTTCATCCTGCAGGAGAGCAGCCCACTCTGGTTTCCTTATTTACATGACCTGAAGTGCAGCTTCCTCAAGCACCATGTGAAAGGTGCTGCTTCATTAGCCAGACCACGCCTAGGCACTTGGGACACGGCCAACGTTAGCTCGTTACCGAGGCTCTGCTTAACGAAGGGCACTGAGGTTGTCACACCGAGTGCTTCACTGAGTAATTAGTCAAGCCAAATTCATCAGTGAGGGACTTGGTCTGAGGAACAAGCAGAGGCGTGTGTTTGTGGATCCAGGAGTCAAGGGCAAACGCAAGGTGGAGATGCCACTGCCAAAACCTGGGCAGCATGTCTAAAGGCATGGAGGCTTCACAAAACACCTCTACACTCAAGACTTCCTCAGTCAGATACAATTCAGCATCTGCAGTCTTAAGAGAGAGGAGGATAAACCACCTGTAACCCTGTGGATGGCTCCATGTTACTGTTTCTTTTTTTGGTACTTCAAAAATAACTTCACTGAAATGTATCTGAATGCAATACAAGCCCCCTGGGCCAGCACTGCTTATTACTATTTATATAAAAATGTTCAGCCTATATTTGAAAGGGCCCCACTGATATCTGGTATGGCCATAAACAGATTTATCCATCCTGACTTGCTGGCTGCAGAGTAGGAGATCCTACAACTGAGCAACTTAAGAAAAGTGATCAGCATTGATTAAGAGTTTTGACCAGATTTTGGGGAGAGAAACCCAAACACCTCTACTGCCCAACCAGGGAAGAGCCCAAAGAGCCTGATTCTCTCTTCTCCATCAGTTTTGCACCCTATGGCCTGCACTAATATTTTGCATGCTGTGAACTAACCCGGTGCTCTGGAGAACAACTCCCAGCAGCAGCCCGGCAGTCAGCCATGGCTCAGAGCTTGTCCTTTACTGGGCAGGATTTCCCATCAATGACATGGGGATGTTTTACAGCACACCATTCCAGCCTTTAGGACCACTTTAACAACTGGTCCATCAGCCCACACAGGCTCCTCCCAGCATCACAGCCCTGCATTGCACAACCACACCTCACCACCACACAGTCCCAGAACCTTCCACCAAAACATTACCAAACGCTTCACATGCACAAATGAATTAAGTCCCAGCATCCCAATTAACTCCAGGAGCAGAGAAGCAGGCTGAGGTGTCCCCATCTCCTTGTGAGCCTGCTGAGGAGCCAGGCATGGACAGACAGACCTGCCAGCTCCCTCCCTCTGCTCAGATACAGACCTGTGAGATATTTCAAAGGCTCTTTCCAAAACAGAAGGAAAGGAGAAAAAAAGAAAAAGCTTTCTGTTTTCCTTGAAAAGCAGGTCGTGCAACAAAGAAAGCACTAATAAAGGTTTTACCATCCAAATTAAAAGTCAAAGGCAGCAATGAAGTGTCTCTGAAATATAAGAAACACGTTGAACACGGTGTGAAATTTATTGCTACCTATCAGAATGAAGCCAAACATCTTAATATGGAAAAACACCGCTACTTTCGACCCAAACAGATTGGGAACAGGAAGTAAAAACAAATCACCCAGCTGTGGCCTCCCCACACTAAGAGGAGCAGCAGCCAGTGTTTCCTGCCCACCCTCGCTCTGCCCATGGCCGCCACAGTCTACACACTGTTGGCTCAGGGGCCAATCCCACCTAAAACAGACAGTTTGTTATTAAAGCTGTTGTAGGCAAGATCAGGCCTTTATTGAAGGGGATTCAGCTGGGAAGAGCCTGGAAAATGGAACTGTAGGAATCACCCCAAATGCTGCATTCATTTGCAAACTGCACAGGGACAGGCTCCCTTACAAGGAGATTCCCCTTCCTTCAGTGGCTCTACATTTTCACCAGCCAAATTTCTGACTTGGGACAGACATATTTCAGGAGTTAATTTTGGTTTTACTACATCATCATCAGCAAACCCTGAGAAATTAAGTCAAGCCTCAATTGGCTCAAAACATAATTGCATTTCTCTTAAATAATAACTTTGCTCTTTTTTTAGCTCGTGCATATTACATTCTAATTATATTTTAAAGCTTTCATTTGCAGATACAGGAATAACCCAGAAAGACATACAGATGAGCTAATTTTCAAATCATCACTTGACAAGGGACATGAAGCTTTAAAAAAAGACAGATAGACCAAAGGACTTGGAAAAAAAATGAAACATGCAAAACTGAAAGTCCATTATCTCTTTTGCTAAAGCCAGTAACTCAGTGCCAATGAGAATGGCTTTAAGACCTCAGCAGAGCAAACGCTGAATATCACACACGTAATGCAGCAGAAAATGTCATTTACACAAATGTTACACACTGAACAGCAGCTCAGAACCTGGTACTCTGACTAAAATTCTGCTTTCAGCAAATCTCATAAGTACCATTTTTATCAGCTCAAGCAGATTTTTCCTATGAGATTTTAAAAGATTACATGCCAGGTGTAGAATACGTCATAAAGCAGAATTAGATTTTTGCCTTGCATGAATTTTTTTAATATATAATAGCAACCAGCAAATTACAGCCATTAGTATGACACTGCCTTCACAGCAGATTTACGGCAGCATTACCAAAAGCAGAACTTCATCCAACAACACTTCTGGATAACACAGATATCTGCAGAACCAAGGGGGAAAAAGGCACATAAGCATGCACAATCACACATTTTGTGCATTACCATCCAAGACTTTGACAAGGATGGGTGTTTTGTGCCACTGTTCTGCAAGACAGTACCCTGAGCACGCACAAGGGTATGGAACACTCTCCTGCACACAGCGACCTTCAGTCCTACCTCATATTCTTTTAAATCTCTCACATTCATGCTCATAAATACAGCTTTGGCAGAGGAGCTGCACTACAAGGAAGAAAACTCACCCCACACTCCTGTTACACTGCTACGTGAAATCCTCCCTCTGCCCCAGCAAGCTCCCAGCAAAAATATCTAAGTTTATCATGCCAAGGAAAAAACAGTAAGTAGGAGTCCAAAAAGGCAGTCAAAAGTACCACCAAAAAATCAGAGCTTTCCCAAAAAAAGCCCTCCCTTAGGAAGTCAGCCAATCAAGCTCAATCAAGAGGCTGTTTTCCGAGGGTGAATAGAGTTCTTATTGACACAGCTTATGTCTGCAGCATGCAGCCCTCCACAAGGCTTTCAAGAGCAGATCGGATTACACAGACACATTCTCTCTGATTTTATGCATTAAGAAGCCCTCAGACATAAAATACCAGGCTCAGAAGGCCACTGTTTTTCAGCTTGCTATCGGTCGACATGCTTTTATAAAAAAAAAAAACAACCAGGCAAACAGATTCTGGCAAACTTGGGCTCCCAAGGCCCTCATCCTCACTCAGCAGGGCCTTATAATTTGCAGGCCAATCCACAGATTTGCTCCATGTGAATAATACAAGACGACTCATTCCCATGGTGAGTACTTAGCACCAGAATGAGAGAAGGGAAAAAACAAATATCTGCTGACACCATTTAAAATGTGAGATGATAACATCGCTCTGGGTAGACAATCCTTCCTTGAAGATGGCATGGAAAAAGGGGAGGATACACACCTTTTAAAAGACCACACACTGCACAGCTTAGCAGGCAAGAGGTGGCCAACTGCAAAAGCATCACAAGCACAAATTCAGGTAAATCATCTATCCAGGGGCAGCAATTTGCACACATGGAAATCTGGAGAAAACAAACTAAAAGGATCCATTTATACAATTTCTATACTTAGGGGGCACGATAAGGAATTCCATTTCAGCAGCAGACACATAGAAAGTCTGGGGAACCTGTGGTGTTGCATTAGAGGTGAACAGAGAATTACAAAATGTTTTATTATAAATACTTCAGCTTAAAGACTGAATTTCAGCAAAAGAGACAAGTCTGTGCTTAAATCATGACAAATTAGAACCTGAGAATTGCCCTAGAGATGGATGCATGCACTGCCCAGAGGTCTGGACTACACCAATTAAAAAGAAGCTCACAACCCCCCTCTCCAAAAAACAGTCTAAAAAGCAAACCAGTACATTAAACATGGGTAAGTGGATCCCTATCACCTAAAAAGGAACTCCTGCATCAACTCAGCCACACTGAATTGAAACTTCTCACTGAAATACTACATATGGCTAACACAGCAAATCAAGCAAGCTTGAGCTTCAGAGCTTTTAAGGGATTTTAAGAGCAAATACACACTGTTCAATAAAGACATCCTCTTCCCTGCTTCCAGGCTGCAGTTGCTCCCCAACCAAAATTTTCTAGCATTTTGCAAAAGATTTTTCTCATATTTTCCCTGATGGCTGCTGGGAGGCTGGACCTGGGCAATGGAAATGCAAGATGCTGTGTCTGTCTGACATGGCAGTTCTTTGGTTGGATGTTTACACTGTTCTCAAAGCACACCAAGAGAGCCATCACTCCTGACTACCTTTGGATACCGAGATCTAAGCAAACTGTGCTTTTCAGGGCTCAGCCTCCCTCTCAATGAGCAGCCTCGTGTTTCTAGTGCTCAGTTTCCACACATGACCTCTAGTATGTTCATGGTCCAAAAAGCCTGCTCCATACTCTTTCCCAACACATCTGAGTCATGCAATGGTTCGCTCCACTGACAAAGCCAAGTTGTCACCACCAGCACAGAAGGGGTGTCCTACTGTGGGCATGTAGTGGGGTTTCACGTTCACCAATTCCTGTTTCTCAAAGTTAGTGTAGTGGTTTGAGTGTCTACCAGAATCATTTACTCTTTTTCTGCTGTGAGATAGGATTAGGAGAAAAGCAAAGCAGGCTCAAACTTAAAAGGTATTAGGTATATAGGTTTATTAACAAACACTAAAAGAAGACAATGAGAATCAAAATGAAACCTTCAAAACACTTCCCCCTCCCCACAAACCGTTCACTTTCCCAATAACAACATAAAGAGACAAAACCTGGAACTCTTAGTCAGTTTACCACCCATAAAATAGTTTTTCATCAGTTCATTTAGAGAGAGAGAAGTCTCTTTTAGTCTGCCATGGAATTTTCCCACTAACATAGAACAGTTTTCTTGTGGGTTTTAATTCTCACAGAAAACAGCCGCCAAGGAACATGCTTTTGTGAAGTCCCTCCCATTGGCAGCTTTCCCACCAGCTGCATATGGGTCATGGACGCTCTTGAGGTATCATTTTTAAAAATTAACGGTTCCAAACGCAAAGGATTTTCTTCATCTCATGGAACAGAGGTCTTCTTCTTTTCCCTGAGGCAGAGGGCTTTATATCTCATCTCTCTCTGTTCAAACTTCTCACAAAATCACAGCTTCTCATAGGATCACAGTTACTTCAATATTCACTTAGTCCATCACAAATACCTTTGCTCCAATCCACAATCTGAACAATCTTATCATTTTCCCCAACGCATATTTTCCATGATTTAAAGGGATATTCTAGCATATTACAGTCTGTTACCATGGTTCACAAAAGACTTTCAGCCCAAAAATCAAGGCATCTTCTCCATCTCCTCATCACTTAGGATCTTTACTCTTTCTCTCTCTTCACTGGCTTCAGTTTCATGCTGTGTCTCTCCACATCTCACTCTATTTTCCTCTCACTTGGGGAAAGGGTTAATGTCCTCAGGTCTCAATTTATGCAGTGAGAGTTAACATCTCGAGGGTCTTTCTTGGGCTGCAGGCTCACAGAGTTGGCTTTGATTTCAAAGCCACGCCGATGGGGGGAGGGGAGCACACCCCAAGATATTGGAGCAGCCCAGGGAATTGGCGGTCAGGAATCTCAGCGGCCAGGACAGGCTGATGGACGCTTCCCCCACCCCTTGCTGGTATCGGGGTGGCTCCGGCCCAACTCGGGCCCAGAGCTGTTATCAGGGGCCCAGCGTACACCTCCCTCGGCTCAGGCCATCAGCAGGGCAAGCTTTAAAGTCGGCTAGATGTTAGTAGCCGGGGCCTCCCCTTCCTCCCCCGCCGGCAGCTGCTGGGACCTGGGGCCTGGCTCGGCCCTGCCAGGGCTGCAGCAGCGGCAGAGCCCGGCCAGGCCATGCCAGGCCGGGGGGGGGAGGGGCGCGGCGGAGCAGGGCCAGCCCGCCACTCCTGTTACCTCTCTCCCAAGGCCGGAAGAAAGAGAGCGATTCCCAGGAGTTCTCTGATTTTAACCCTATGTGTTCGCAGAGGCATGTCACCTTCCTAATGGCTATATTAGCTGTCAATTTTCATGCCTAGTCACTAATTGGTTTTGCTATAACTTCCTCACTAAACCAACACAGGGCATCAGTCACCAAATCCCAACTGTAGATTCATCATCTTCACCTGTGCCTGCATTAGCCACAAAGAAAATCTTCATTTGTTTTCAGGCTCCTGACTGAGCTGCAGGCACTGGTGACTAGGCCAGCCATGGTTTGACTTGTGCCTTTAGGAAGATCCATTTGTCAGACATTAGCAATGCAGTTATGCTGTGGCCCAGCCTCATCCTGTCCTGCCTGGGCCCCCCAAGTCCTTGTGTCAACACAACCATTTCTGTGGCCACATGGAGAAGCTGAGTGATAGCTAAAATGAGCATCCTTTTTTTTTTCTTGTTATTCAGCAAGATTATTCTTAAATCACAAGGATGGAAGAGTCTGGAGGAAAAGGCCAGAAGCAGCATCCCTTCTTCCACAGCACCAGCTTCAAAATTGATTTGCAAGTAAGAAAGCCAGCCTCTCTCTCTGCAGTCACAAGCTTTTAAGTTGCACTTTGAGATTCCCTTAAACGCGCAGAACAGCCTCTCAAAACTTCACGTCTGATGGCATCATAAGTGCAAAATTCTAAGCTCCACATATTCCTCTTGCCAAGACGGGACAAGCCCAGGAGAGAATTTCTAGGTCTGTCAAATTCTAAGAATAACATTTGAGGCTTATGCCAGCCATTCCACAACAGAGAATAAGAGGGCAGAGCAGGCTCCCATTGCTTGTGATGTGGAACTGGGCACAAAAACCACTAGAAAATCCTCTGTGTGGATTCAACATCTCAGAGGGACAACTGCCCAGCATCCCTACTGTCAGTAACCTTCCTGCAACACATGGTCCAGCACTGGGAGGGAGGAATGACAGGTCTAGATCCACTCCCTCTTTTTCCATGTGGGTCCCTCACTCCCTCACAGAAGTGAAAAGGATGTGGCACCCTGAATTCTGCTGACCTGGCCAGATGCTGCAGGAGGCTGAGCAGGAAAGTTTACAGCACCGTGGGGCTAATTTCCTTGCTGACCACCAGGTCTGCTTTGGGCCCCTGCGAACATATCCCAAAAGGCAGCACCAGATCTGCAGCAGCCACACAGCTGTAAACAGGCTGAACCAGGTGCACACAAAACTCAACTGCTCCTAGGAAGGCCAACTGAGCCTGAAGTAGACTTCCTTCTCCTGCTATCAGCACATCCCATAATACCTAGAAGCTTCAGCACAGTCCATTGTCTTTGAAAGAGAAACACTCATAACACTGAAATAGTTCTCAAAACTTTTCTGGGCCATCTCTACTTTAAAATGACTTCATTTAAATATGTACCATGTCATATATATATATATATATATATACACACACAGACACCAAGGGAAATTATCACCCATGAGCAGAGCTGATGCCCACACACCGTACCTCTGCACAGCCTCCCAAGTCTGCCTGTGCAGCTCCACACCACTACAACCCTACAGCAAACCAGAGCCGCTTGAAGTCACCCCAGGAAGATCCTGCCCCACTGGCAGGAGCACTGAAAATACCACAGCCTGCAGGCTCTCCACCAGACTTGCTAACACTCATCTTTCTTGGGGTTTGGAGAGTAATGGGGGCAGGGAAGTTTCAGGACTGAATTAGTCCTTTAAGTCCTTCACTTCTGCACGAAGCTGAACCCTCAAGTCCTCCCTTCAGGATTTTTTTCCCTCCCAGGACCGAGATGCATGATTTGGATGTTCATTAGTAAATTAAGCTCCAAGGAGCAGGACTGTGCCATGTAAGGTGTTTCTCCAACCTGGAGAGCAGCACCATTGCAGCCTCCACATACTACCTCAACAGCAAAACACCCGCAGGGAGGACCAAAGGGGGAAACCATCTCTCTGCAACCCCATGGAAACTGCTCTATGGAAACTTTAACTGCATTACTTCTGCATCTGTATAATCCCAGAATAACTAGCTTAATTCAGACTGCTCCAACTCAGACATTCGATAGTTTCAATATGGTATAGACTATAACCTCACTCTAATTACAGGATCATGTTACATGTCCAACAACTGCTGCAATTTAGTCTTGCCTGATACACCCCAGCTGAAAATTGCTCATCCCACCTCTCACTCTCTTACTTTTTGGCAACCTTTGAACGGAGGCAGGGATACCTATCAACACCTCAGCATCTGACACACTCACACCCCAAGCCCCATAAAGATTAAGTCATTATTTCCTTGTGGTAACAAAGGCAATGACTTCCATCAGTGCAGAATAAACTAGTTTTAGGCAAATAGCACAGACACGACACTACTGTTCATACACTTCTCTATGCAAACACAATATAGGATTATTGCTAAGAGCCACAACACCACAAATTTGCACGTTGCTCGCTGATCGCACACGGAGCCTGTTTGAGCAAGAGGGGAGTTTTCAGAGGCAAAAGCTGCAGGACCAGTCAGTCGGACTTTCACTACCTCAAAGGCAGGGGATGTTCCTTACAGCAGCGCACGTCTTGCCTTTGAGCTTAAAACTGTATCCGCGGCTCCCGCTGCCATGAAACGGGAAGGTTTTCTCCCGCAGCCGCTCGCCCGCACCTGAGACGAATGTTAACAGGTCTCTGCCTCAGCGTCAGCTTCGCCACCGCCTCATGCTCGGCCGGGGAATGTTCCGCCGCCCGAGCGGACGAGCTGTCCGGCCATGGCTCGGCGATGATTCAGCAAGGGGGTGGCTCCCGGTGAGAAGGCACACCTCCTGCGAGCTGTCACACCGCGGGGCCGGGGCAAAATGGGCGAGAGAACTTGCTCTATCATGGCTGCACTTAACAAAATGCGTAACCTGGCCTGGTAGGGGCGAGGGGGAGAGGCGGCGGGGAGGGTGTGTTTCCATCAGCAGGCACATGGGAATAATTGAAGGAAACATCTCGAGGCTTTTACCGATGGCACAAGAAAATGAAGTAAAAGAAAGAACAGAAAAGAACCAGACACTCTGGGACCCAGCATCAACTTCGCCAGGCTGTGTTCTTTGTTTCTAGGCAGACTCCAGTGCGGTGGCAAGAATGAACAAATGCGCATGTCTTCATAAGAGTCAAAAAAAAAAAAAAAAAAAAAGGAAAGAAAAAAAGTCCCCCCTCCGGCCCCTCTCTCGTTGCTGCGGCGGTCAGAGCCCTCCGGAGAGTTTGGGCTGCTTTTCCAGAAGTAAAACTCCGCTTCCCACTGCTCCGAGCAAGGGTTTGCCACGCTACCAAGCGTCCAGGGCTACGGCAGCGCCTGCAACACTTTCGGCTGCAAAAATTAGTTCTGGTGTGGGTTTTGTGTCTTTTGGGGGTTTTATTTTCCTTCCTATTAAAGAACAGAACGCCGCCTCCGCCACGCTCCAACCGCGCCAGCTGCCCTCCGCAGCCGCCCGCCGGAGCGGAGCCCGGGCCCGCCGCCGCCAGACAAAGGAGCGATGCGGAGCCGCGCCAGCACCCGCGGCCAGCCCGCCTGCGCTCCCAGGACAGCCGCCCGCGGGACCGGGACCGGAACCAGCCGCCGCCGCGCCCCCTCCTCGGAGCGCGCCCCTCGTCCCCGGGCGCCCGCGGCTCGGGGGGACACCGAGCGCCCCGCGGCCGCCCCGGCCTTACCTCGCAACAGCGGCGGCCGCTCCGTGCCACGCGCGGCAGCGCGGGGCGAGCCACGGGAACCGGTTTAGCGCGGGGGCCGCCTGCGCACCGCCATTTTAACGCCTCCCGCCCGCCCTCCACCCCCCTCTCCCCCCTCTCCCCCCTCTCCCCCCGGCCACGCGCGGTGTGGAAATGCCACTCAGCGTCCCCCCTCGTCCTCCCCGTCCCCTCCGCCCCCGTTCCCGCCGTTACATTGACGCAGCGGCTCCTGGTCGCCGGGCCCGCCGTGGCGGAGCTATAGCAGCAGGGCAGCAGCAGCAGCCGCCGCCGTCGTAGCCCCGCCGCCTCCCGCCGCCGGGCGCACATGGTACGCTCCGGGGCCGCGCCGCGCCGCGCCCCGCCGGCCGCGCGCTCCGCCCGGCTGCTGCCATGGCAACCGCCCCGCGACCCCCGCCCCGCCGCGACCCGCCAGACGCGCCCCGGGGCCGCCGCTCCCGCCGCCGGCCGGGATGCCCGGGCACCTCCCGGCACCCGCATCTCTGCCCGGCGCTGTACACAGAGGCACCGCACTCCCGCACCGAGCCCACCTGTCCCCAAAGCCACCGCCACCTGCTGAGGGGCTGCATCGCCTCTGTCCCCAAGCCACCGCCATACCTCTCTGCTGTGTCCCCTCCACCCCCAACTGTCATCACACTTCCCTGGCTTGTCCACTCCATCCCCAAAGCCACCTCCTTGCTGGAGCTCTGCTGTCCCCAAAACCACTGTGACATCCCCCCACCGAGGGGCTGCATCCCTACTCTCCCCAAATCACCATCACTTATTCCTGCTGTGTCCCCTCTGTCCCCAAAGCCACCATCATAGACTCCCACTGTATCCACACTGTTCTCAGTCACTATCACACATCCCCACTATGTCCCTGCTGTCTCCAAAACTACCATCACACCTTCTTGTTGTGTCCCCACTGTCCCCAAAAACACCATCACATCCACCTTCTAAGGGGCTGTAGTCCCACTGTCCACAAAGCCACCATGATACCTTCCCACTCTGTACCCTCAGTCCCCAAAGCCACTATCACAGCCCCATGATGAGGGATTGAATCCCTGCTGTCCCCAAACCACCATCACATATCCTTGCTGTGTCCTCTCTGTCCCCAAAGCCACCATCACACCTTCTTGTGTGTCCCCACTGTCCCCAAAGACACCATCACATCCACCTGCTGAGGGGCTGCATCACCACTGTTCACAAAGCCACCATCTCACCATGCCCATTGTGTCCCTGCTGTCCCAAAGTCACCATCATATACTCCCCACTGTCTTCTATTGCCAAAGCCACCATTACACCTTCCTGCTCCGTCTTCTCTGTCCCCAAAGCCGCCATCATATGCCCTCACTGTGTCCCCACTGTACCCAAAGTCACCATCACCTTCTCCACTGCACCCATCCTTATGTCCAAAGCCATAATTGCACCGCCTCATTGAGGGGCCATATCCCCACTGTCCCCAAGCAATCATCACATCCTCCCAAACACATCTAATTTGTCCTCAAAGCCACCACCACAGCCTCCCATTGCCAAAGCTGTTGTCACTCCACACCCCCCCCCCCCCCCCCCCCCCCAGAGGGGCCGTGTCCCTGCCAGGCTTGGCCACCCTTACCTGGGTAGTGGCACAGCTTTTCCACGCTGCAGTGCTCATTTTCACTCCTGTTTTGCAACAGAAGATTGCGTACGCCAGGACAGTTGTGAGGGAGAGTAGGCGCAATGTGAAGCAGATGAGCAAGTAAATCATGAAGCCACTGTACATGTTCTGCATACTGCAAATGAGGAGCTAATTTCCTGGCAGCCGGCTTCAGGATGCTTCAAGTCAGTCTCTGCTGATGTGGCCCTTAAAAACCTCTCAGGCTGTGGCTGCAAGCAGCCCTGCTCCTTTCTGACTTTAGCATCTAATTCCCACAAATATAGATAATTGAATTATGCTTTTTTTTTTTTAGGGGGAGCGGAAAACAACCAGCAACCACTGGATCACTGAGAAAAACAAAGTCAGTCACCTTTTTTTTTTTCTTAATTCAGCATTTTTTTGGAGTTTGGTGACATTTTGTCAAGCATGAACTCGACCAGAGGCAGAGAGAAGCAGCTGAGGGTTTTTTATTGCACACAGAGTAGCCCTCCCTGACAGCAGCACTAATGGAAATAACGCTAATAAAACTGTTGTGTTCGTGGTCTGAGCAGCAAAGCATGAGCCCTGGTTTCTGTGCCCTGTTCTGACAACCACTTCCCCAGTGACCACTAGCAGACCACTTTGCCTCCCTTCCTAGTTACCACCACTGACTCATAGTTGAGATCAATTAATGTTTGCAAAGTCAATTGAAGATGACAAAGCATTACATGCTGCTAATAAAACCATAATGAACCCACTGTTAAAGATTAAACACACAATGAACTGTAAAAAAAATTACCACATTTATGGAAAATTCCTCTTCTTGCAAGGACAAAGGATTAGCTCCTAAAAAAAGAAGGACGAGCACAAATTTGCACCATAGGATTGTGTCTCAAGGGTTTGGCTTCTTCTTGGGTGTTTGCTACTGATTATTTGTGTGTCCATGGGCACACCACTTGGGCCAGCAGTTGCTGACTCACCTGAACATGGCAACTTAATCCAGAGCTAGCCAAAAATCACCAGAAGGTTTTGGAAAGGGATGGTCCTTTCCATTTTGTGCCTCTGCTTCCAAATCTGCTAAGTGGGATGAGGACTGCAGCTGTGTAGCCTGATTTTTTCAGACAACATAATACAGCAGTTAGCAAACCCTCTCAACATGGTCATTAGAAGCCTGGGGAGCTGTGCTGCCTGTGAGACGTCACACCACAGTGCAAGGAATAAAAGTGGGTGTGTGGGACTTTCTATGAGATTTTTCTCGGCAATGAGTCTTGCTTTAAATGCAGAACTGGTAGCTGTGACACTGGTAGGGCCCCAGGTCGCTGTATGTAGAGCAGCGCATGTCTGATGCTCTAACCTACAGGCAAGAAGGAGGAGGAACCAGGAAAACCATATTTGTCTGTAGCTTTGGGCCTGCATGGGGCCACATTCATGGTGATGAGGCACTGGTGTTTCTGGCAGGGCAGAAGCCATGGGTGGGGATTTGCACAACAGGAACTCCAGGCAGTTTAGGATTTGGCAGAGAGATCTCAGAGAGAACTCTCCAAAAAGAGCAGCCCTTTGACAAGTTATCCTTCATTTCCTCCATCAAACTGCCCTTTGCAAGGAGCATGCCTGAGCTGCAACAGCCTATTGCATCTTCCTCCTGAAATCTAATGCTGCCCTGCTTTGATGGCAATCGATTGATGACTGCAGAAAAGCTGAATCATGAAACAGAGGTTATAAACAAGGTTATTTTTAACAAAGGGAATGAATCCCACATCATTCAGAAGTCGGGGGAAGGGACTGTCAGCTAGGGCTTGCAGGTCTCACTTCTGCCCTGACGTTCTTTCTGTCCTGGAGCAAATTAAAATCTCTCTAGCCTTTAATTTACCTCCTTGTAGCATGGACAAAGCAGCAGACTACAGTTGTGCTTTCTTTGTACAGCAAAGCTCCTGGTGTGACAATAAAGCAATGCTGGGAGCTGTGTGATGCCAAGGGCTGGCTTGCACTGCCACCTGGCACCTTGCAGAGCTATTTTCTGCCATGCAAAATGATCACATGCAATATTTCAACAATGTTCATAGACATTTCAGATGCAGAGAGAGAGTAACCAGTCTGATTCCCCTCTCCCATGTTTCACAGTCTTACATTTCAATTCCCACATGAAGCCCAGTAGCTTCTGTTTCATTTTGCTTGCTGCAAACTCAAAATAGACAAGTTTTGCAACCCAGAGAGTCATGCTGTGTCCTTCAGGCACTGGGGTGCTGCTGGTGTGCTGTGGATAGCCAGCCCAGGGGGAGGGAAGATGAGTCTGGTTCACCTACAGCTAACTGGGAAATTTCCTGAGGATGCCACTTTCTCACATTTAAATTCTTCCAAGAAAAGCATATTTCATTTTTCCTAGGAAAGATGACTCAACTCAGAGAAGCAGGAGATTGAGGCTGGGGCTGGCCAGGCTTCTGTGCACTTCCCAAGGAATATGAACAACTCCACATCCAGATCCTTGCAAACCTGTCTTCTCTGCTTCATGCCTGAGTTAACAAGTGCTTTGGGTGTGTCTTCCCAACATTACAGAGATAACTACCAAGGTTAGAAAACTCTAGATTTTTAAAAAATGTTTTGTAAATATACGTATTTAAATATATATACACGTATATTTATGAAAACTTTAGGAGATTGTAAACTTCCCTGCCATACTTACTTAAAATGCTGTTAAGGAGGACTTTTGCTCCAGGAGGAGCTTACCTTGCTCACTCAAGTTTTCTTTGAATTAAGTAGTGATTTCCACACAGACAATATCAGATAGAACCCAAAGCAGAAATGGGTTGGATCACAAGTGTGTTCTTTTCCCCCTGGCCCATCTTCACTTACCTGCTGTGGAAGCAGACACCAAACCTGCACTGGCTTGGGACACACAGCAGCGCCTTGGCACAGGTGCCCGAGAACCTCCAGCCCAGCTGTGAGAAGTGGAACAGGACCAACCTTGCAAGCCAGTACCCTCTTGCTGGTGCCTGCAAGGACATGTGGCTGCGTGCTAGCAGATGGAATAACCATTGCCCCGCGCTATTATGGGGCAGGGATGCTGCAAGGCTGTGCTAATTAGTGCTTGAGACGCCTCTGTGATCTGTAGATGAAAGGTGATTTAGAGTTGCTAATTATTGCTCTCCTTCATGTGAAGTCTTATTTCCTGGTGTCCCTCATTTTGACTCATGCCACATCCCATATTTGGCACAGGGCAGGTTCCTCTCTGTAGAGGTAGTGCTTTACATCTCCAGCTGCTTGCACTCTGGACAAGTGTGTGATCTGCTCTCAGCATCCATTAGAGGCAGCCTGGCTGTGTCTATGCTTGGGAAACTTGGGTTAGAATTTGCACAAAGTTGCAACACTTGAACAGATGGCTTAGCTGGTGGATTCAGAGGGGCTGCATTCAATGCTGGGTACTCAACTGGGTTGTGCACTCAACTCTGTGAACAGTTAGAGGACCAGCTGGGTGAACCAGAGAGGAGAAACAGGAATATCCTGAGCTTCTCTGCTTGGGACTGCTCCAGGGAAGGGGAAGAAGCCAGAGAGGACCAGACTGGGGCCTCTTAGTCTATGGCTTCTCATCTGTGTCCCAAACCTCCTGGGCAGGAATTACAAAGCAGGAGAGGTTCGTGTCTCTGGCAGGTGTCTGGAGGGAAGGGATATTAACATGGTTTTGTGAACAGCCCATGGATAGCAAAAGAAGCAGGTATATTCAATGTCCTTTCCACGTTATGCCCCATGGCACATACACGTTGTCAGGTTGCAAAAGCAAGTGACATTTTGCTCTTATTGCTAAATAAAACAGCAGAAAGTAGCACATGGTGTAAGGTAGTTGTAACAACAGAGGAAGAAATATCTCTGATACTCTACACCTCACTCACTGTGCAGCTCTCCAGCTGGGAAATAAATGGCCACTCACACAAGCTGGCACAAGGCACTCAGGGATTTTTACAACTGAAAGAGATCTACCTCCTGCCTAGCCCACAGCAGTTTCCACCTTCTTCCCTGAAGTCCACAAGATTTTAAACCTGCAAATGATGAGACTCCCAAGCAGCCTCACATACCAGAGAACAAGGAGGACTGGATGGGGCTTCCAGTCCCAGTGCAGCCCTCTCTTCATCACCCTGTTCCCTTGGCTCCATCAAGCCCTCCTGGCAGCTGTTTGTCTACACAGTGAATTAGTCTGGGACTGCCATTACTCTCCCCATACAAGAGTCACACTAATTCCAGCTTTGACTTACTCTCAATGAACCCATTTGGGTCCTGTGCCACCTCCTTGGGAGCCAACAATGGCAAGAGCCCTGCTTCTCCTCTGTAAATGCCCCACTAATGTACACACAGGCTGCCCAGGGGTGTATAACATGAAGGAATCCAAGTGCTGAGTAGAAACAAGATTGCAGAGCTGCACCTCAGTGGCAATGCACGTGCATACAGAAAGAGACTATTTCAGAAGTGTTTGTGCCAAGTGGGCTGATGAAGGCTGCAGCAGTTCTCTGGGACAGTGTCACCCTCATATCCACCTGCAGATCCCTTTTTGGGGGCCATGAAACCCATGGTCCCTGCAGCCCATGCTGGAGGAACTTGGTGCTTCAGGCTGATGTAGTGACACCTTCCCTTGCTCCACATTCCTGCAGTATTGTGAATCCTCTGAGGTACTAAGAAAACCACAAGCTAATTCCTTTTCTTGCTACAAGACAATCAATTAAGTCAAACACTGCTGTGGGGAGTGTGACATGGTTACTCATTAGAGGTCCCACCTATGCTGCAAAGGGAAAACACAGAAAGATCCCCACCATAAAATCTGCCTTCTGCTGTGTTGTATTTTTTTGCTGCAACATTTTCTTCAGAAAGTTTTGTCTTGAGTTCCTCAATGTGTCAGGGCAGAGGGGCCTTGGGTCCAAAGTTGCTTTGCACATCACTCACCCTCATGGCAGTGAAGCCCAGCATTTGCTGGGACAGGGTCCTGCATTGTATTCCTGCACTTTTGTATGGATTCCACTAACTATGGGAAATGCTGAAAATAAATCTTCAAAACCTAACCCTGCTCAAGCAGAAGCTGATTTTAATGGCCGCTGCTGAGTATTAACCTTAAATGTGTTACCAAGGAGTGAGCAGACACAAGCCATGAGCACCACTTAGAAATTGACATTTTACATAAGAGGTTGACAAATCAGGATCATTTTGACACCTTCAATAAGATAAATCATGGTAGAGTATCAGAATTCTTTTATTTTTAGCATCTGAATATTTGCAAATAACAGTTTTTAATAACCACAAATGATGACATCAAACTGCCACACCTCTAACTGAAATCATCACTCACTTCTGGCAGGTAGGGAGGGATTTCTCAGCTTTCCTCCTCCTTTTAAACAACCTCTGCAGCAAAGAAACACTAAAAGGTGAAAAAAACACACAATCTTGTGTGGTGGTGACATTGACAGATGTGATGGTGCGGGCTGTACATGACATTGTGATTTTTTATTAATAACTCTGCACTGCAGAGCTCAGTTAGGAAAAGAAGGAGTGCCTGAGGAGGACAGCTTTGTTCTTTGGACTTGCAAGAGAAAGAACATAATGTCAAAGGTAGAAACACAGGAGGGGAACAAGGCTCACAAAGGAGGCTATGGGCTGTGGGTGACTGTGAGCATCAGGTACATGCAGCAAATGAGGCCCCAGCCATCAGGTATCCAGGCTTTCAAATCAGTTGACTTGGATCAGCAACAAGAGGGCAGGAAAAGATGCTCTCAATTCGTGAGAGCAGATAAGAGAGGTCCAGTTGTTTTAAACAAAAGGGTTTGGGAGTTTTTCTTTGATGACTGTTAAGGTGGATTACCCACAGAAAAATGCTTGGTCCCTTCCTCCAGCAAGGGAGTGTTCTTGTCCCTCCTGGCCCACACAAATCACCCATGCAGAGGTGTGCAGAGCCAGGCAAGATGGGGAAGGAGGGATTCCTTCTCCAAAGCCAGCAAATGGCCGTAGCCGCCCCATTTGTCCCTCTCCCAAGCAGCCACGGAGGAACTGCTCTGCAGGGAGGACATGGGCGGCTGTAGGAGCAGTCGGGCTCAGCCCCGCAGAGAGCCCGAGTGCCAGCATGTGATGAGCACACTGTCCCCAGTCACGTCGCTGCACCGCCGAGGGGAAGGAAACCAAGCTTCAAAGGGAGGGAGGCAGGAGGGGCCCGAGTTTTCGGGGGCGGCTGCTCCCCAGTGTTTGTCATCATCTAAAAGAAGAGTGAAAGTTTTCGCTCTTGGGATAATTATTAAAGACATTTGGGTCTTGCTTTCATATGCCCTTTTCTTTTCTTTTTTTTTTTTTAATTAACTGTAAGCCCCATCCTGGCTGCTAAACAGGGATCTGCAGAACTGAAACTTGTTTAAATGTAGTGATTTATGTTCCTTTGGAAGTGAACTGGCATTTCTGAGGAACCCCACCCAAGCCTAGCAAATACCATGGGAGTGCACTGACTCACTGGCTGCTGGCATTCGCTCCTCTCCCTCGATGGCTGGAGCCTGCAGCCAATTTGGGCACATGTGAGACAGTCCTGGTAAGTGAACCCGGATTCCCAGAGACACCTTACACGGAGGAAGTGCCTGCCAAAACCTCCGGCTCCCAGGAGAGGCTCAGAAGGGAAGAACAGCAGCACTGCAAGGCTAAGTCAAGCTGTAATCACCGGAGCGATGCGCTGGAGGAAGCAGCGTGTTGGCACAGCCTCTGCCTCCAGCGAGGGCTAAGAACCTGCTGCCAATTAACATGCGTTCGAGTCACCCGAAGGCAGAGAGCCCTGCGGAGTGGCCTGCCTGGCAAGCCTTGGCAGAAGCCCCTTTGCTTTGCTACACCGTGAGAGCAGCCGGGAGGGTAGATGAGCTTGAGGAAGCTCTAAAAAAATTCAGTGCTGCCTGCAGAAAGATCAGCCGAGGCAGCAATACCCTATGAGCACCTGACACAGAGGAGCCTGACTTACAGAAATCAGTTCAGCCATTTGCAGGTGCGATCTTGGTTAAATAAATAAATAAATAAATAAAAATACATCACCACATTGTTAAAATGGCCCCTGCCTACTTAGTGCTCTGCTCCGTCACATTAATGCAATTGTGTTTGATGAATTGAGGCAGAAAAGTCCCTTTTGACTGCAGTGCTCCCAACAGGCTGCAGATCCACCCTTACCAGGCTGGTTCTTGCCTGGGTCATGGGGCACCTCCCAGCTTTTGCATACATCCTATATACAAGAAAGTCCCCTGGGACCACCTGTTCACTGCCCCACCCACCCTAAGGGACCCTTTTCCCATGCACCCAGAGATAGCAACACTGATCATGGGTGTACCTGGGTGATGTTTGCCTGGAAGAGCATGTGCTGGGCTCCTACAGTTCCCAAATGCCATAAAGTGAACCAGCTGGGCCAGTCTTCTCCTGTTTGTTTTTTTTTTTTTTTGCCATCCATCCATCCATCCATCCATCCATCCATTCATCCATCCATCCAATATCTGCTGTAATAAAAAAGGCAAATCAGAAAACAATGCCGTCTGTTTGTGTGTTGTAAACTGGGAGAACAGCTGCTACTCCTGGGCTAAATGGGAAGCCTTTCCTTGAAAGCCATAAAAAACAGAGTTTCTCCTTTCAGTTGCTGCATCATATCACAAAGAATGGCTTCTGCCAGCCTTGCTGCCTTTATTCTAAATAAAACCAAGTACAATGGTGGGGAACATACACAGAACACAACTCTGCCCCTAAGCGCTCAGCTGTGCCTTTGGAGAGCCCAAGATGCATCTGAGAAGCAGAAAAATTGTTTCCTGACAATGTCCAGCATGCAGGGGAACCCAAACACACACTGTCCCTGGTGTTTCCCTCTGAATTGTGGCATCGTCTCCAAGTGCAACCAGCACCATCCCCCCTGGAGACTTTCCCTGCAGATCACAGCACTGAGAGACACTGTGTCTGATGTGCATTGCAGATCACTTTGGAATACCTCCATCTCAGATTGAAACAAACCTCCCATGGTCATTGGTGGACTCAGGATATGATGATCTATGGAGGTATCACCCTTTTTCAAATGGGTTCTCATTTCTTCCTCCAGGGTCACTGCGTCAATCAGAAGTGTGTGACAGGCTTCATCAGAAGCTAAAAGCTGCTCTAAATCTACTCTCAGGCTGCCTGGGCAGCCCAGCCTGCACACTCCCCACTGTCCCCAAACACATAGAGGCTTTGTTTAAGCATTACTCAGCTATTACTTCTTTTTCCAGTGACTTACAAAAGGTGCACTAATCACTGTGGGAGAGCAGGAGAGGCCAGGAAGGATTGCCACTTCTTGCACCACCACAGCTCCAACCCCTGACCCTCAAATGTGACAGTATGTGTATCCCACCCACCGAGCTGTGCATCCACCTCTGTGCCAGGGTTCAGCTGCAATCCTGGAAAGCCTTCCCAGTTAGTTAGCTAGTGTCTGTTACTCTCTCCCAGCCTGTTGCTGGATTTATTTACTTCAGTGACAGGTCTTTTGGGGACTTGCGGCGTCAGGCCTAGACCCCCTTTGAAACTTTATACAGATGGGAGTACAAAAAGAGCAAAGGAGCAAGAGGATATAAATAAATGGAAGATGTCTTCTCTTGGCTGAGAATAACCCTGTTTGATGGGAGAAAACTTTTGTCCTATTTTCTGTTTTATCAGTGGAACAACACTTGACAAGACCACTGCTCGGCTTTTCTTTTTTTGTCATTCAGAGGGAAACATTTCTGCCTTAACAGAGATGATGTTTCCTTGCAGACAGAAAAGCAGCCTGTACCCGAGCTGCAGCAGAGACAGCTCATCAAAGCTCCAACAAAGCTGCTGTTGTGCTGTAAGGCAGCAAAGCAAACAGCCTGCACCTGTTATCATTTAGGCTTCACATGTGCAGCACTGTGACCACCATTAACAACAGCATGGGCTAAATTTTCATATCCCTGCTCTGATTCCAGCCGTGTTCCACTAACAGCCCTACTCTTTTCCATAAAACTGCGAGGGAAACAGTCATTGTGAAAATACAGGACTTGGAGTGGCTGCATGGCTCATCCTGGCCTTGCACAGTGCATTAACCTCTTCAAGGATCCATCAGCACACCAGCTCCCAATATTAGCTCCCAAAGGAGGCAAAAATGAATATTTGATATCCTAAATCATACCTTAAAAACCGGCATCATTTAGCTGAGGAAAATGGGGGCTCAGGAGGCCGTCAGAATCTGGGACTTTACTGGTGAGCTGGGAGCTCTCCCTGTTTCCCAACAGGGAAAACAAAGAGGGCTCAGGCAGAGGGAAAGCAGAGGAGCTCCCTCTCCTCCAGCCCCAAGGACTCCCCTCTCTGGGAAGTAGTATTGGGAGCACAGGGGACTTTAGGAAGAGATTAGGTGAATTTGTGAGTGGTGGGCACACAGAGATCTGGGAAGCAGGAGAAATAGATGGAATTTCAGATGAAACAGAGTTGCAAAAATAATTTCCTGTCTCCTGAAACATTTTAATTGACTCCAGGATACCTTCAACAATGGCTGTCTTCCTGAGAGTGGGATACTGTGTAAAAGCATCTCCTGGATGTATAAACAATGTTTCAGTGGGGAAGAGGAATACAGGGCAACATCCAAAAGGACCAACATCACCTAATTTGGGACATTCTCAAAAGGCAACATTTAGATGTTTTGAAATAAACGCCTTTTTCCCATCTAAAATTTTTACCAACACCAGTATATTCAAGAAATGCGCTTTACTTTCAACAAAGTGCTCCTACAGCTGTTTTTTTTAAGGGTTTGCTCCTCAAAAACACCCATTTTCCCAGGGGAGAGGTCAGGAGCAGGCAGGGCCCGGGGCTTTGGGGAGAAAGGCAGGAGCCTGGCAGCAGGCTGGGGATTGGTTTTTCCATGGCTCCCTCTAGTGTGTACAATCCAAAATGGAATTGAACACAGACAAGGAATTTCATGCAGTCCTAAAATGCAACCTAAAAAAGATTTAATGAAACAGGCACTTAAAATGTATTTCCAGAGAAGATGTTTGCTCTAGTAGAAATTCTGCCACTCTTGCACAGAAAAACAGCTACCGAGGCTGCAGGAGAAGCTGGCTGAATTTTGTGTGTTCACAGTCTGATTTCCTGTGTTTCTGAACCAAAAATTAAAAGGTCAGAAAGACTTTTCTGTAATAGCAGCTCTGGTCTATTTTCCACCTACTGCTTTTTCATTTATTCATCTCTTCCTCAAGGACTGATCTCCCTATTAGAATAATAGGGTTATTTCCTAAGACTAATCTAAGAAAATAAATTAAAAAGTCTAAACCTTTCATTAGATCTCAAAGAGACAGAATTTCTCAGACAAGGAGAGCTGAGACATTGTCCTTTGGTGACTTTATGGTGCTTGTATCCCCAATCGTCTGTTCTGTTTATGTTGGATATTGTGTTCTGTACCTTTAAGACTGGTTCCGAGAGCGAAGGGGGAGGAAGAGAAGCGCCGTTTGTTTTCAGAAACTGCACTCACTCCTCCACATTCCACTCCTGGACTGTGTTGTCTGCAGCACAGACAGACAGTGGGACAGAGATCTCCTTTGCTTTTAGTTAGTTTTAGCTAGCTGAGGCAGAGAAGCTCCCTGGACTGTTTTTTTCCTTTTTCTTGGGACTGGTTAAACCTGTCCTGGACTGAAAAACCCAGAGAGACACCAGGATCTCACACCTGTGGCCCACCAGGGCCTGGACCTTGGCATTTTTCCAGTGCTGGAGGGACTGATAATAGACTGAGCGAACTGAGCTACACCTGCAAGGACTTTCTGAGTTTGCCATCGCACCTCAGAACAACGAGAGGTTTTATTGTTTCATATTATTTATTTTTAAGCTTGTGGGCACTTTGTTTGTTAAATAAATAGCTTTTTCCACTTTTTTCTAAGGAGATTTTTTCCCAGACCAGTTGGGGGTAGGGACGTTTGGGTTTGCTTTTCCAGAGGGACGCCATTCAGAGGTTTCCTCCCAAATTTGCCCTAAACCAGGACATATACATTTATTGGTGCCCAGCACGTGGCTTGAGAAAGTGGAAAGAACTTGTACTGATTGCATTTTGGTTGTACTTACTCTGGATTGGGATAAAGCAGTCAGTAGCCATGTTGCTGCTTGAATTCATAATGTCTCTTGGAGTGGAGGCCTTCCTGTGTTTCTGTTCCCTAGGCTTTTTTGAGGTTTTGATACCTTTCTGGTCCCTAGGTTTGTTTTCTTATGTGGATGCTGAATGCGAGAGATCAGGCAGCAGCAGCGCAGTGTCTGTGTGAAACTAAGTCACATAACTTTCTCACACTGGCCTGAGAAATTGTGGTCTGAGAAATTGTGAGGAGGAACCTCAAACAGTCCTTGGAGAAGGAAAACAACCTTTTCAGGTGTTGTTTGTCTCCCTGTTGTTTACTTGTAAGAAACGGTCGAGGGGTGTTGTTCCCAACTGTCCAATGATAGTGATATGTTGGTTTGCTGGACAATGAAGCTTTATTCTCTCGGAACTGTCTATAAAAAAGGATCTTGAAGAGCAAAGAGGCTCTAATTTTGCTTCTAAGCTTGGAGAGTCTGTGTCGTTATTATCGTTGTTCCTAATACAATAGCGACATCTAGTGGACCTGACTACTCATTGAAGCCGCGAGTATTCCTCGCAGCTGACACAAGAACTACCACCTGCTTCCCTCCGGAGAGGTAAGCGACATATCCCCCGCGCCTTCCTGGAGGAGGCTGGTCCCTTTGACCACGGCGTAGAGGACCCAGTCGAATAGAGCGGGTCTGGGACGGCACCCCAACGAAGCTTGAGTTTGTATTTTCCCGGGACAAACCACTGCGTAACTGTATAATTGCATATGCGGGCCGTTGGGACAAAGGGTTTTCCTAAAATGGGGAAATGAAGTTCCGCTGAGGAACGAATCGTCCTCTCTGTGTGGAAGGACGTATTGCCGGGCATGGGACTCACAGTATCAGAAGATTCCCTGCATGCTTTGTTCCAGTGGGCAAAAAGCCCATAGTTTTACAGTGACCGCCGAGAATGCCTTTAGTCCAGATGCTTGGCAGTCGGTAGGAGACCGCTTATGGTTCGAGATAACTAACGGAGATACCAGCGCGTGTAGCCTGGTGGCCACCTGGGACACACTCTTTAAAGCGTTACAGCTCTGGCCTTCTGGGGAGGGTGATGCAGAAGTGGAGGATTTGGATGCCCAGGATGCCTTTTCTATGCACACTGGGATGATGGAGGGTGGCAGGGCCGGGGACGCTGCAAGCGGCATTCCCTCGGCTCCGCCCAGACCTTTGAGGGACATGGGAATTGCGCGAAAGACCTATCCCTCCCCTCGGGATTTTGTAATGCCAAGGTATCCGTCACCCGCGGAACTGCTCGCAGAGGCTCCGTCAACACAGCAGTGGCGGGGAAGCGGCGAATGTCCGCCTTCTTTTGCGCTCCCCGCACCACCCTTCTCGGCACCTCAAGCGGCCGCGGGGGAGCCTTCGCTGCAAACAGCTTCCTCCCCCCCCCCGCACTCCCTGTGCCTTCTTTTCCTGCATCACAAGTGATCGTACAGCAGTCCCCGCAACAGACTGCTGGCGCGGCGGGAGGCGCCGTCCCCTCAGCCCCCCGTTCCCATCTGTGGGCCCACACATGTGCCTCTCTGCCGAATGCGGAAGTCCTGGAACCATGCCTCCTGACATTCCGGAGCGACCGCCCGGAGTGCCCGCGGCTGCTGCCCCCCCCGCCTCGGCGTCTCCAGCCGGCCCGCCCTTCTCCGTTCCCTGCAGACCGCCTCGTGTGTCGTTGTCCCGGGACACGGACAGCGATCTTGATGACGACCAACACCTCGCCCCGCAGCGGGGAGGTAGCCTGGCAGCTGAGCGCTGGAACCACTGTGCTGTGAGATTGTCCCAGAGCCACCTCTGGACACTGCCACCGTGTCAGGTGATCGTGCGTCCGAAGCAACCGGGACGCTTTTGGGAACTGGTAAAAAGGCGAGCTTTGGAAATGGGAAATTGGGATTTATTAGAGAAATTGGGGAAGCCCAAAAATGGAATTATTAACGACATAGATGCTGGGGGTAGGGAAATGGAGGGAGGTCCAGAGGCTGTTCCAGGCCCTGATGAAGAGATGCAGATGGATCAGGAGGTCAGTGGTGTCCCACAAGGGAGTGCCCAAGCCTTCCCTGTGTTCAAGGCTGCCCTGAACACGGGACAGGCTGACAGGCATGATGTAGCATGGAAAGTTGTACAGGATATACAAAATAGAGTGGCAAAGTATGGGCTTGGCTCTTCAGAAGTCATGCAGGTTATCAGGGTGTTAAACACTGATCTGCTTGCTCCATTTGATATTAAACATCTGGCTCAAGTGTTGTTCCAGCCTGTGCAATTTAAAGCCTTTGAGGACAATTGGAGGCAGATGGCTCAAAGGGCTGCAGCAGATAACATGTGCTTGCCTCCGCATGATCCCAGGTACACTACTGGAGTAGATGTTCTTATGGGAACAGGTGATCATTCTAATCCTGATGCCCAGGCCCATTGGGACCCTTGAGTTCTCGATCAGGGACAAAAAGTAGGCATTGGAGCACTGCTAAAGACTATAGAAACAGCTACTCCCAAGCCATGATATGTGAAAATCACTCAAGGATTAAAGGAACCGTTTTTGCCATTTGTTGAGAAAATAGCAGCAGCCTTGGAGAAACAGGTTGAGGACGACAACTTGAGACAGATTCTATGTAAACAGTTGGCAAAGGATAATGCCAATGAAGATTGTAGAAAGATCATAGAGGCTCTTCCAGGCGACCCTTCGTTAACAGATATGGTCCAGGCATGTGCTAAAGTGGGTTCTGTAGACCACAAGCTGTCTGCTTTGGCTGCTGCTATACAGCCAAAACTGGCAGGCCATGGGGGTGGATCACAGAAGCAAGCAGATACTGAGGGCAAGAAAAAACAGGCAAAGCAGAAGAAAAAAGGAAGTAAGGGAAGTTTCCTGTGTGCTAGATGTGCAAAGCCAGGTCATTATGCAACCCAATGTAAATCTAGATACCATGCCAACGGTCAGTTATTGACAGGCTTGGGAAACATGAGCAGAAGCGCACAGGGGAACTGCACTCTGACACAAGTGATTCCCCAGGGCATGGTACCAGCACAGGCTTACTCAGCCAGGTTAAGGGTAGCACCCAAGGAGCAGCCAGGGTGGATGTACACACTGCAGCAACAGTCATCTTAGAATCTTGTCATGTATATAAGGTTCCCCTGGATGCATTTGGACCTTTGGGTCAACGATTAAGTGCACTGCTTGTGGGAAGATCTAGTGCAACCCTACAAGGGATCTTTGTGCATCCAGGAGCCATTGATGCTGACTTTACAGGCCAAATTTTTGCCATGGTTTCCACACCCACCCCTCCCCGTCACTATCCCTGAAAAGACTCATATTGCTCAACTTGTGCCTTTTAAGTCATGTGTTCCCAAGACTGCCAATCAGAGTCATGGAGATGGCAGCTTCAGATCTACGGGACTGCCGCAAGTTTTCTGGACTGCATGCATTTCTAATCAGCGACCACAAATGACGTGTACCCTGATTCTACCGAATGCCAGCCCGCCTCAGATCCAGCTTTGAGGTCTTATCGACACAGGCGCGGCGTGAAGATCATCTCCTTTTCTGCGTGGCCTCTGACATGGCCCTTGGCTCCTATTGGTTTGGCCATTGAGAGGCTGGGAGGTACAACACAGACCTTTGTAAGCCAACGGTCTGTGCTGTACAAAAACACAGAGGGACAAACAGCTACAGTTCGGCCTTATGTCACTGCAGCTCCACTTAACCTCTGGGTATGGAGGCCTGGATCTCAGGATCATCCGACCCCGAGCTGTGGGAGTCCCGGATAGAATGGTACTGTTAGGAACCACTCAACCCGATGCTTCGGTGACGTATCCAGCCTCAGGCAAACTTAGCAAGCAGCTATCAGTGAATTCAGCTCTTAGCAGTGAATTTCAGCTCGCAGTGACATTCAGCTTTTGCTTGCTAAGTGCCCTGGCAGACACAGGGAGAGAGAGGAGAAAAGCCGTGTAGAATTCCTCAGAGATGTCCTTTTATTGGCATTCTCTGCAAAGGGGTCCAGGGACAGCTCTTCCAACTTAGCAGGGCAAGATTCAGGGTTTATATAGGGTGGAGGGGTTTTGAAAAGTGGACCAATAGGGTGAGTTGGGGTACAAAATGACCTATGGTTTTACAGAGAGATAAGAGGGGTGTCCGAAGGCGGCAAGGGGTTTCTTTTTGGCCATTCATCTTGACTTGCATTTTCTTATCTTAGGCCACTGACCGCCAGGGAGGCCTCACAGGCCCCATAGCTGAAACAATTCCACTTGCTGTATTTAAATAAAAAGCGTTCCCAATAGTTCTCTTAAAGCAATGGACAAAGCATGAGAACATAGCTAACACAATGACAATCACAAGGAAAATCCACAGAATCCCTTTAACCAAGGATGCAACCCATCCTGTCATTCCCCATTGACCAAAAAGATCATTAACCCAGTCTGGGTTCTTTTCTACTTTCAAGTCCTTCACAAGTTCCTTCAATTTCTAAATGTTTGCATGGATGGATTCCGAGCGTGAAGAAAGATTAAAACAACACATGCCATCGAAATCTTGGCATCCATGACCGTGGGCGAGGAGCAGGAAGTCGATCGCGGCTCGGTTCTGAAGCGATGCGTGTCTTGTGGTTTCCTCATCCTTTAGGAGATCGCTCAGGGCAGCAGATGTGGCGTTGGCTTGCTTACTAAGCCAGCACCCTAGGTGATCTATTTCACCAAGGGCTTTAGCTGCAGCTACCCATGGTAGGAATAGGGAGACAGCAATCTTTTTTGGTTTATTCCAATTGTATAATTTGGGATCACAACTTTCATCAAATTCCATGTAGGATCTTTTGTGGCGATTTGCCTCACTTTCTTTCCTCCAATTATGTAACAAGGTGATGTTTGGCGTGAGGGTAGAAAGTCTCCCAAGGCTACAGGGACCTCCCTGGAGGCGTGAGGGGATCCCAGCCCATACTCGGTCACCACAGATGAGAAACATTCCCTTAGGTAGTACTTTGGGATGGAGAGTGGATACAGATAGTACGCAAGTGGTGTAATTGCACCAATCCACATAGTTGTAGGCTTTGTTAATGGGTGATATGTCTTTTCTGTATGTGTTTTTTGTCTGATCAATGTCTGGCCAGGAGTTTTTTGGACGTCTAAAGTAAAATTTAACACAATATGCTGCTTTGGAGGACCCCAGCAGGTCCAATTCTTGGGGTTCCTCTAGACCGTCAGGCAGAATTTTTGTCCACTCATCCCAAGTATCTACTGCATTGGGTCTCTTACCTGTGGTGCGGAGAAGCTCTGAGTTATAGACGGGCCAATCATCTGGTACGAAAGGAATCCCTACTAGACATGTGGAAAGTGGGTTATCAACATTGCTCATGGATAAGCACATGTTATCCTGTTTTAATGTTTTTGCTAAAGTTACCCAAACATTATGGCTAGGCTGTGGGCTAATCCAGCCGCAGGCATACGGTATGGTGAAGAGCATCCAGGCAGTAGTAAGGAGAGCATCAACGGAGATAGTTTTCATCTCTGGACAGGGATGGGGCTTCTGATAGGAATATAAGCAAAATTTGTTATCCTAAAAGTGAGAGGGGAGGGTTTTCCTCCCTTGTTCCTTTCCTTTGTTCCTTCTCTCTCCCCCCCCCCCCGTTTTTTTTTATATATATATAAGCAATGGATGGGTAAGTGGGTATGAGGTTAGGAAAGAGTTAAGAAAGGGAATAATAGGGATTTTTGGGGGTTAAAGGGGGTAAAAACATGTAATTCAGAGAATAAGCTACATTCAGGCTATGTCTGGCTTGCAGCAGGACGTTGTTCAGCTTTTTGTTTCGTCTGCTGTCGCATGGTGGGACGGTCTTTTCGTTGGTATGTGAACATTCGGCGACGCCTTCGTCTCCAGGCAGAACTTGTCTGATTTTGAGGTGGTTTTGTATTTGATTCAGGAGCTTTTGATTGAGTGGTGTTTGTAGTGCCTAGGTATGGCTTTATGTTTTTTCCTGGATACCACCTTGGGCCCGTTGGTAATAGAACACATGCATATCCTCTTCCCCAGGTAATCAACTGGAAAGGCCCAGAAATTTGATGTGTTTCTGGGTCCTTCACTAGCACAGGTGGTTTTTCAGTGAGCTTTGCTTGGGTGGTATTGGCAAAGTGTCGAAGTACTGGGGGGGTCAGGCTCTGATGTTGTACCATTTAGAAAGTTTATGATGTAGAGAGCCTTGCAGAGTCTTTCAACTGGAGACACAATTTTTGTTTCTCTTTGTTGCTGATTGAGGACCCTTTTGAGGGTTTGATGTGACCTTTCGACCATGGATTGTCCTGTGCGATTTGCAGGTATGCCCTTCTTGTGTTCTATTCCCCACTCACTGAAGAACTCTTTTAACTTATGGGAGACATAGGCAGGTCCATTATCTGTTTTGATCTTCTTTGGTACTCCCAGGGTGGCAAAGGCAAGGAGGAAGTGCTTTATGGCATGCTGTGTAGTTTCTCCTGGATGAGCTGATGCAAATATTGCTCCAGAAAATGTGTCAACCGATACGTGCACATATTTTGACCTTCCAAAAGATGGGAAGTGAGTAATGTCCGTCTGCCACAGCTGGCAGCTGTTAAGGCCTCGGGGATTAACCCCTGTCCCCATAGATGGTATCTGGTAGTTTTGGCAGTTCGGGCATGTGGCAACAATAGCTTCTGCTTGATCTTTTGAGAGCTTGAACATTCTAATAAGGGCAGGTACATTTTGATGATAGAATGCATGTGACAACTTTGCCTTGGCAAAGATGTCAGGAATGTTTGCAGTTTCTATTGGCATGGCCAATGCATCTGCTTTCCTGTTCCCTTCTGTGATGAATCCTGGAAGGTCCGTGTGTGATCTGACATGCATTACATAGTAAGGTTGCTTTCTGTGGGAGATTAAGCGTGTTAATGCAGAAATCAATTGGTGTAACTTTGGGTTGGGAACCTCTTTGACAAGAGCTTGTTCTGCTCTCATAGCTATACCTGCAACATAAGCTGAATCTGTGACCAGATTAAAGGGTTCATCTTTGAATTTCTCAAAGGCTCTGACAACAGCTGCTAATTCTGCAATCTGTGGGGATCCTTCCACTATTTGGACATCAGATTCTCATTTTTGAGTCTTAGAGTCCTTCCATGTCATTACAGACTTGTGGAATGACCCTGAGCCATCTGTGAAAATTGTTAGAGCTTTGAGTGGTGTTCTACTCTGTACCAATTTTGGGGTCAGATTAAAGGCTGTTTTAAACAGTTTATGTTTTGGGATATGAATGGAAATCTGGCCTGTATAGCTATCTAGGGCGATCTGGAGATTTTCATTGGTCTGAAGCAAATGCTCCAGGTCTCCACTGGTCTCTAATGGCAAGTATATGCATGTGAATTCACACCCTGCAAGGGAACGGAGCCGGATTCTGGCCTTTTTTATGAAATGTGCCATGATTTCTTGGAAGGTGGTAATAGTCTTTGAAGGTTGGTTGTTTGTAAAGATCCATTCAAGTATCAACAAAGGGTCTCTAAGTTGAGAATCCCATTGGAAAATCAGTCCATGGAGGCGGGGTGCTTTTCCTAGGATGACGAACTGGAAAGGCAGGCTGGGCTTGAAGCGATGGGCTTGGTGTGAGGGCAAGGCTTCTTGGACCTTGGTGATGGCATCTCGGGCTTCTGTTGTGAGAGTGCGTGGAGAATCCAGATCCTCTTTACCACGGAGAAGGTTGAATAGAGGAGCAAGAACCTCTGTGGTGATCCCTAGCAGAGGACGTACCCTGTTGATAGATCCACATAGACTGTGCAAGTCTCTCAAGGTTTTTGGGTTGTCCTGGATGGTGAGCTGTTGGGGGACGATGGTCCTCTCACGGATCTGGTATCCAAGATAAGTCCATGGGTTGGTGTATTGAATTTTGTCCTCACGGATCTCAAATCCTGCTTTTTCTATGGTTTCAATAGTCTCTTTAACTGCTTTGTCTAGGTAAGCTTTTTCTGATGCACAGATCAATATGTCATCCATATAGTGGTAGATGATAGCATCTGGAAATGAGTTCCGAATGGGAGACAAAACATGAGCAACATACCACTGGCATATAGTGGGTGAGTTTTTAAGTCCTTGAGGAAGATAACACCAATGATATCTTTTGAGTGGAGCCTCTCTGTTAAGAGAGGGGACAGAAAAAGCAAACCGTGGAGCATCTTGTGGGTGGAGAGGTATGCTAAAAAAGCAGTCCTTGATGTCTATGATAGCAAGTGTCCAGTCTCTGGGAAGCATCGATGGTGAAGGCAGCCCGGGCTGAAGGGGGCCCATGTCCTCGATGACCTCATTGATTTTGCGAAGGTCGTGGAGGAGTCTCCACTTGTCCGTTCCAGGTTTTGGTAGTACGAAGACTTTAGAGTTCCAAGGACTGGTGGTCTCGACGATGTGACCTTTGGCAAGCTGTTCTTCTACAAGGGCTTGTAGTGCGCGCAGCTTTACTTTGGAAAGGGGCCACTGCTCGATCCAGATCGGGTCATGGCATTTCCAGGTGAGCTGGGGGGTATCTGGTAGTGCGCGTTCCTCAGTGACCCCAATTAAAAATCCTGACTGGGAATGCGTAGGGAAGCCCCCCATTGGGATAGAACGTTCCTTCCCCAAAGGGTGATGAGGGCCCTTACCACAAACGGGCGGATGGTTGCCAACTTGCCTTCAGGTCCTTTGACAAGGATGTTGTGCTTGCTCCGCATGGACGCCGTGGCTCCACCGATACCTGTAATCATACCTGGTACTGGTTGTAGTTCCCAGTTTGCTGGCCATTCTGAGAGAGCAAGGATGGTTACGTCCGCACCCGAGTCCAGCATCCCTAGTCGGTGGATCTTTTCTCCTCTGCAGGATAGGCCACACTCCATGGTAGGCTTATTTGGTCCCAAAACCTGTGCCCACATCACTGTAGGGTTGAGAGGCAGCTGCTCCCTGTGGTTTTTTGGGAGTAGAAAGGCCTGTGCAATTGGAGTACCCTTTGAAAGATAAAAAGGTGAGTCTGTACAACATATTTGAACCAAGATTTCTTGACCTGGGTACACTGTACTACTGGAAAAACAAAGATTTCCTCTGGGCCATGAAAAGTGTCACCTATGATTAAAATGTCAAAAGGACCATCTCGTGGCCCATACTTGCCAGTGGGAACACGATAAACATCTTTATTATTAAAGTCAATGGATAAAGCAGTTACCAGCTGATGCCAGGTTCCCATTTGTATTGCTCCGTATGTTAAGTCCTCTTTATGTGTCCTGGAGTCTCCTGGGACGATGCATGTTTGGGTCTGGAGGGCTTTTGATTTGCTGTCCTCACGCGGTGCCCGACCGCATTCCGCAGGGCGTTTCCCGGACGCTGCTGGAAGCGGTGCTGATTCTGGGGTTTTTGCTAGGTGCTACGGGGTATTCTGGTAGGTGATTTATCTGGACAGTCCTTTATAAAATGTCCAAACTCCCCACAGTGAAAGCAGCAGGACTGATCTTTAGAAGCCACTACTGCAAATGCACCAGAAACTCCTTCTGCAATGCCTTTAGCAACTGCTTGGGCCACTGTGTTTTCAGTGGACAAATGATGTGTACAGCTTTCTACCATTTGTTCAATGGTGGGTTCTGTATCTAAGGGTAAGGCTCTCAGGATTGTTTTACATTGATCATTAGCATTACTCATGGCAAGTTTACACAACAGTTCCTTTCTTGCCTCTGTGCTCTCGATCTGTTTATCCAGAACATCTTTAATCCTATCCACAAATTTAATAAAGCTTTCATCTACTCCTTGTTTAATATTAGAGAAGTGTTGAGTAGGAATAGAGTCATCTGGGGTAAGAAGCAAGGAGGTTTTTGCTGCAATAGCCATTTCTTGCAATGCTGCCTCAGACAAGGTGTCAGCTTGGTCTGAGGGTTTCTGTAAATTCCCTTCTCCAGCCAGCTGCTCGACTGTGTAATTTGGTCTATTTGGATCTCTAGTGTAGCTATCTGATAGTGTTTTTAATTGTCTTTTCCAATGCCTTTTCCATAGCATATATTCTGCTGGGGAAAGAAGGCAGTGGGCAATATTCTTAACATAATGGGGTATTAAAACATGTGTTGAGAAGATAGCTTCTAGGAAATTTTTAAAAATATGTGAGCTCCGTCCATGCTCTTTAGCTACTTTTCTAAGTTCAAAGAGCTCTTTATTTTTATTTGGTTTCCAGGTAGCTTTAGTGGATGCACCCCCTCTTCTGCCTTTAATATTCGTTACAGGGAAGGCAGAAATTCTCTGTGCCAATTCCCAGTCTCCAGCCCTTGTTGCTTCCAATTTAATTACAGCCCATGGATCTATATCATCATCAGAATCAGAGTCGCTTTCGCTAGTGTCAGAGGAGTGAGAGGGAACATCATGCTTTTTCTGGCGTTTTTAAACGGGGTTTTGGGAAGTAGAGGCGCACTGCAAGTTTTGGCTACAGGGGGGTAGCAGCAATTTAGAAATTACATTGGTACAAGTAACACAATGCAAGGGTAGCTTGCAGGCAGCGACTGGACCCGAGCCACCGTCCGAAGAGCTGGGAGGGTGGGGGTTTTGCTGCAGGGTCTGTGAGCAGTGGGGGATCGGAGGGAGGGAGGGAGGGGGGTGGGGTTGACAGGAGCTGCTGTTATCTCTGGAGACAGAGCAGAGCTGGGGTGGGGCAGGGATTCCTCGCTGATCGTTATCGAAGTTGTTATCGCGTTCGCTGCGGGGGGAGAGGTGGCCCCAGGGGGAATGGGTGGGGGGGGAGGCGGCGCAGGGGGTTTGGGGGGTGGGGGCCGCGCGGAGGGGGTGAGGGGAAGTGGTGCGGAGAGGGTATGGGAGGACCACCCGTCCCCTGTGCCCGAGAGATCGGCGAAGGGTGTAACACCAGTTTCAGAGGGAGATAGAGGGCAATTAGCATTTGAAAGGGTAGGAATGTTTTCAGTTGGGGAAGTTTTTTTCAGATTCATATTTTCTACAGCTTTAGTAATAACATGAAAGATCAGCAAAAACCGCGTTACTGAGAAGTCTGAGTTAACCTGATAAACATAGATCTTAGTCCCAACTTCATCCCAAAAGGAATCAGAAGTGATAGAGTTAATATGTACGTCAGGGAAATGAGATTTCAACCATTTTGCAAAATCCTTAAGTTTAGCTTTTGAGATGTTGCCATTGGATAGATTAGGCTTAGCAATAGAAAGAAGTTGCAAATATAATTCTCTCTATCTGGGATTTATTTAATTTACTGAGTTTAGATCCCATGATGTTAGTTCCCGGATCCCAAACAGCAGTAAAAAGAGAAAAAAAAAAGAAAAAAAAAAGAAAATCCCAAAAGACCCAAGATTAAAAGAAATATGCGTGCAGAAAAGGCTGTTTCATACTTACCTACGTTCTCAGCCAAATGGGTCAGAAGACTGCTGATGGGGGGTCTGCCAAAGTCTCAACTCCTCGGGAAGGTTTTTCCCAGATGTGAAGTGTGAGGGTCGTTCAGACGCCCCTTCAGATAGCGTCTACTAGAATGGAGAAGCTTATCTTCCGAGGAAGTAACGAGCCGAAGGCAGTGGAGTTTTGCTCTCTGAAATGCTATTATTTTAGCATTCAGTTCGGTGCGCCACTTATTAAGGGGCTTTTCGATACCTTCTGAGGGTCCAATTCTGGCCGCGAGTCCCGGATAGAATGACACCTTTCGGAACAACTCAACCCGAAGCTCTGGCGAGGTATCAAGCCTCAGGCAAACTTAGCAAGCAATTTCAGTGAATTCAGCTCATAGCAGTGTAGCAGTGTCAGCTCTTAGCAGTGTAATTCAGCTCTAGCTTGCTAAGTGCCCTGGCAAACACAGGGAGAGAGAGGAGAGAGCCGTTTGCAGTTCCTCAGATGATGTCCTTTATTTCGGCATCCTCTTCGAAGGGTGGCAGGGACAGCTTCTCTGACTTAACAGGGCAATATTCGGGGTTTATATAGGGTAGAGGGGTTTTGAAAAGTGGACCAATGGGAGAGTAAGGTACAATTTCGGCCTATAGTCTTACAGATAGAAAAGAGAAGTCCTAGGGGGTTCCAAGGGGCTTCTTTTTGGCCACTAATCGTGACTTGCATTTTCTTATCTCAGGCCGCTGCCCGCCAGGGAGGCCTCACAGCCTCCGTGGCTGCAACACTGAGCCATCTGTGAAAATTGTTAGAGCTTTGAGTGGTGTTCTACTCTGTACCAATTTTGGGGTCAGATTAAAGGCTGTTTTAAACAGTTTATGTTTTGGGATATGAATGGAAATCTGGCCTGTATAGCTATCTAGGGCGATCTGGAGATTTTCATTTGTCTGAAGCAAATGCTCCAGGTCTCCACTGGTCTCTAATGGCAAGTATATGCATGTGAATTCACACCCTGCAAGAGAACGGAGGCGAATTCGGGCCTTTTTTATTAGATTTGCCATGATTTCTTGGAAGGTGGTAATAGTCTTTGAAGGTTGGTTGTTTGTAAAGATCCATTCAAGTATCAACAAAGGGTCTCTAAGTTGAGAATCCCATTGGAAAATCAGTCCATGGAGGCGGGGTGCTTTTCCTAGGATGACGAACTGGAAAGGCAGGCTGGGCTTGAAGCGATGGGCTTGGTGTGAGGGCAAGGCTTCTTGGACCTTGGTGATGGCATCTCGGGCTTCTGTTGTGAGAGTGTGTGGAGAGTCCAGATCTCCTTTACCACGGAGAAGGTTGAATAGAGGAGCAAGATCCTCTGTGGTGAATCCTAGCAGAGGACGTACCCTGTTGATAGATCCACATAGACTGTGCAAGTCTCTCAAGGTTTTTGGGTTGTCCTGGATGGTGAGCTGTTGGGGGACGATGGTCCTCTCACGGATCTGGTATCCAAGATAAGTCCATGGGTTGGTGTATTGAATTTTGTCCTCACGGATCTCAAATCCTGCTTTTTCTATGGTTTCAATAGTCTCTTTAACTGCTTTGTCTAGGTAAGCTTTTTCTGATGCACAGATCAATATGTCATCCATATAGTGGTAGATGATTGCATCTGGAAATAGGTTCCGAATGGGAGACAAAACGCGAGTAAAGTACCACTGGCATATAGTGGGTGAGTTTTTAAGTCCTTGAGGGAGATAACACCAATGATATCTTTTGAGTGGAGCCTCTCTGTTAAGAGAGGGGACAGAAAAAGCAAACCGTGGAGCATCCTGTGGGTGGAGAGGAATGCTAAAAAAGCAGTCCTTGATGTCTATGATAGCAAGTGTCCAGTCTCGGGGCAGCATCGATGGTGAAGGCAGCCCGGGCTGAAGGGGGCCCATGTCCTCGATGACCTCACTGATTTTGCGAAGGTCGTGGAGGAGTCTCCACTTGTCCGTTCCAGGTTTTGGTAGTACGAAGACTGTAGAGTTCCAAGGACTGGTGGTCTCGACGATGTGACCTTTGGCAAGCTGTTCTTCTACAAGGGCTTGTAGTGCGCGCAGCTTTACTTTGGAAAGGGGCCACTGCTCGATCCAGATCGGGTCATGGCATTTCCAGGTGAGCTGAGGGGTATCTGGTAGTGCACGTTCCTCAGTGACCCCAATTAAAAATCCTGACTGGGAATGCGTAGGGAAGCCCCCCATTGGGATAGAACGTTCCTTCCCCAAAGGGTGATGAGGGCCCTTACCACAAACGGGCGGATGGTTGCCAACTTGCCTTCAGGTCCTTCGACAAGGATGTTGTGCTTGCTCCGCATGGACGCCATGGCTCCACCGATCCCTGAAATCATACCTGGTACTGGTTGTAGTTCCCAGTTTGCTGGCCATTCTGAGCGAGCAAGAATGGTAATGTCCACACCCGAGTCCAGCATCCCTAGTCGGTGGATCTTTTCTCCTCTGCAGGATAGGCCACACTCCATGGTAGGCTTATTTGGTCCCAAACCTGTGCCCACATCACTGTAGGGTTGAGAGGCAGCTGCTCCCTGTGGTTTTTTGGGAGTAGAAAGGCCTGTGCAATTGGAGTACCCTTTGAAAGATAAAAAGGTGAGTCTGTACAACATATTTGAACCAAGATTTCTTGACCTGGGTACACTGTACTACTGGAAAAACAAAGATTTCCTCTGGGCCATGAAAAGTGTCACCTATGATTAAAATGTCAAAAGGACCATCTCGTGGCCCATACTTGCCAGTGGGAACACGATAAACATCTTTATTATTAAAGTCAATGGATAAAGCAGTTACCAGCTGATGCCGGGTTCCCATTTGTATTGCTCCGTATGTTAAGTCCTCTTCATGTGTCCTGGAGTCTCCTGGGACGATGCATGTTTGGGTCTGGAGGGCTTTTGATTTGCTGTCCTCACGCGGTGCCCGACCGCATTCCGCAGGGCGTTTCCCGGACGCTGCTGGAAGCGGTGCTGATTCTGGGGTTTTTGCTAGGTGCTACGGGGTATTCTGGTAGGTGATTTATCTGGACAGTCCTTTATAAAATGTCCAAACTCCCCACAGTGAAAGCAGCAGGACTGATCTTTAGAAGCCACTACTGCAAATGCACCAGAAACTCCTTCTGCAATGCCTTTAGCAACTGCTTGGGCCACTGTGTTTTCAGTGGACAAATGATGTGTACAGCTTTCTACCATTTGTTCAATGGTGGGTTCTGTATCTAAGGGTAAGGCTCTCAGGATTGTTTTACATTGATCATTAGCATTACTCATGGCAAGTTTACACAACAGTTCCTTTCTTGCCTCTGTGCTCTCGATCTGTTTATCCAGAACATCTTTAATCCTATCCACAAATTTAATAAAGCTTTCATCTACTCCTTGTTTAATATTAGAGAAGTGTTGAGTAGGAATAGAGTCATCTGGGGTAAGAAGCAAGGAGGTTTTTGCTGCAATAGCCATTTCTTGCAATGCTGCCTCAGACAAGGTGTCAGCTTGGTCTGAGGGTTTCTGTAAATTCCCTTCTCCAGCCAGCTGCTCGACTGTGTAATTTGGTCTATTTGGATCTCTAGTGTAGCTATCTGATAGTGTTTTTAATTGTCTTTTCCAATGCCTTTTCCATAGCATATATTCTGCTGGGGAAAGAAGGCAGTGGGCAATATTCTTAACATAATGGGGTATTAAAACATGTGCTGAGAAGATAGCTTCTAGGAAATTTTTAAAAATGTGTGAGCTCCTTCCATGCTCCTTCGCTACCTTTCTGAGTTCAATGAGTTCTTTGTTTTTGTTTGGTTCCCAGGTAATCTTAGTGGACGCACCACCCCTTCTGCCTTTGATGTTCGTTACAGGGAAGGCAGAAATTCTCTGTGCTAATTCCCAGTCTCCCGCCCTTGTTGCTTCCAATTTGATTACAGCCCATGGATCTATATCTTCTTCATCAGAATCAGACTCGCTATCACGAGTGTCCGAGGAGTGAGAGGGAGCAGTAGATACACCATGATTTCTCTGGCACTTTTTAACGGGGTTTTGGGAAGTAGAGGCGCACTGCAAGTTTTGGCTACAGGGCAGCAGCGGATTAGGAATGACATTGCTACAGGTCACGCAAGGCAGGGGTGCCTGGCGGGCGACGACGGTACTGGAGTCGCCGTTCAAAGGGCTCGGAGGGTGGGGATTTTCCTGCAGGGTCTGGGGGTGTGGGCAGTGGGGGAGCGGGGGAGGGAAGGGGGTGGGATTGACAGGAGCTGCCGTTGTCACAGCAGGCACGGCAGAGTTGGGGTGGGGTGGGGTTGTGGGGTTTGCTCGCTGCTTGTTATCGCGTTTGTTATCGCGTTCGCTGCAGGGGGAGAGGCGGCCCCAGGGGGAATGGGTGTGGGGGGGGAGCCGCGCAGGAGGGGTGGGTGGGGGCAGCGTGGGTTGCATTTCCCCTGTTCCCGAGCGATCGGCTGAGGGTGGGACAGTGGCTTCAGAGGGAGGAAGCGGGCAATTACCATTTGAAAGGGTAGAAGTGTTTTCAGTCGGGAAAGTTTTTAGATTCTTTTTTTCTTTAGTGACAGCGTGGAATGTTGGCAAAAACCGCGTTGCTGAGAAATCCGCATTAATTTGAGAAATATATATTTTAGTCCCGACATCATCCCAAAAGGAATCTGAAGAAATAGAGTTTATATGTACTTTGGGGAAATGAGATTTTAACCACTTAACAAAGTCTTTTAATTTAGCTTTTGAGATGTTGCAATTAGGTGATAGATAAGGGTTAGTAATGGAAAGGATTTCTAAATATAATTCTTTCTCGTTCTGGGATTGTTTTAATTTACTGAATTTTGATCCCATGGTGTTGGTTCCCATACCCCAGCCAGCAGTAAAAAAGAGAAAAGAAAAAAAAAAGGAAATCCCAAAAGAAGACCCAAAATTAAAAAAAAAATATGCGTGCAGAAAGGGCTGTTTTATACTTACGTTCTCAGCCGAATATGGGTCAACTGCTGATGGGTGGTCTTGCCTTGTCTGACTCCTCAAGACGTAGTCTCAGGTGTTGATGTGAGGGTCGTCAGACGCCTCTTCAGATAGCGTCTGCTAGAACGAAGAAGCTTGTCTTCTGAGGAAGTAACGAACCGAAGGCAGTGAATTTTGCTCTCTGAAGTGCTAAAAGTGTCTAGCATCCAGTTCGGTACACCACTTATGGAGGCTGGAACTTCGGGATCATCCGATCCCGAGCCGTGGGAGTCCCGGATAGAATGGTACTGTTAGGAACCACTCAACCCGATGCTTCGGTGAGGTATCCAGCCTCAGGCAAACTTAGCAAGCAGCTATCAGTGAATTCAGCTCTTAGCAGTGAATTTCAGCTCGCAGTGACATTCAGCTTTTGCTTGCTAAGTGCCCTGGCAGACACAGGGAGAGAGAGGAGAAAAGCCGTGTAGAATTCCTCAGAGATGTCCTTTTATTGGCATTCTCTGCAAAGGGGTCCAGGGACAGCTCTTCCAACTTAGCAGGGCAAGATTCAGGGTTTATATAGGGTGGAGGGGTTTTGAAAAGTGGACCAATAGGGTGAGTTGGGGTACAAAATGACCTATGGTTTTACAGAGAGATAAGAGGGGTGTCCGAAGGCGGCAAGGGGTTTCTTTTTGGCCATTCATCTTGACTTGCATTTTCTTATCTTAGGCCACTGACCGCCAGGGAGGCCTCACAGGCCCCGTAGCTGCAACATCTCGGGGCGGGATGTTTTGGCAGCATGGGGGGTACGGATTGGGATGGATTTTTCATGGAGGCCACTGTGCTGAAGGGCACACAGTATCCTACGCTGCCTTTACGGTGACTAGTAAACAAACCTGTAATAAGTATAATAGATAAATTCGTGTGGATTTAAGCTACTAATAAAAAGCTACCCGAGAATGTCTCCAAGATTCCAAAGTTCCCAAACACATTTACAACTGTAACAACAAGGCAGAGCAAGAAGATGGCCCGGCCATTAAGGGTGGACCCTCACTTCACAGCTCTTCAACATCCGATACCGATCTTAGTAGAGATCCTAGACGATCAAGATCACCCCTCCCAAGATGAACTTCGGAAAAGAAAACCATCAAGGAACCTCTTCATGCAGACAGGACTCTTTTGGAAACAAAGCATATTTAGACTTTCAACAGGCTTAGCCTTAGGGTAAAAAAACTGTATAAAACCCACAGGCTGAAACATAGCAGTGTAGCAGAATTCAGAGGGTACCTTTGTACCACCACTCTGTCCACCCAACTCTCGATCGATTGTTGTCCCGTTTTTATTGTGGCTTTAATTTAGTGTTGGAAATTTCGCTAATAAACCCTGTTATTTGTGAATTGGCTTATACTCATTTATAACAAATTTGGTGCCGTGACTCGGATACAATTTGGCTGCGGAGGAATCCCTTTGCACGGGGGGCGCTCTGCCGGTTTTTCGGCGGCCCGGCAAAGCAGGAAACCCCTTCGCACCTATTGTATTACAAACCCAAAAATTAGATAAAAGCGCCACAATAAAAAGGGAGAAGGCCTGGATCCAGCAGAAAACCCGGGAAAAGACATAGGAGTCTTTTCGGAGCCGCGGCTACTTTTCACTCGTAAAATTTTTTTCTCCGTGCACGAAGATCTCCAAGCAAGAAAATAGCTGTAAGTAATGCTTGGTTGAGTGGGTGATTGAGTGGGTGAGCGAGACGTGGCCTTGCCATGATACAAGGGTGGATCTGTAAGCTCTTGTACCAGGTTTCCCGCAAAAGTTTTTTTCAGCTAGTGGGGAAGAGAATTAGAGAAAACTCGTTTGCTCATCAAAGCCCAGACTCGGGGAGTCTGGGGGAATCGATCACAAAGAAGCAAAAGGGGAAGGATACGTCCCTCTGGGTTTGGGGAACAGGTAAACCCTTTTGCTACAGGCTGGTAAGCCCAGGACGCAAACCGAAGATTCTTTCCTCGGACGAACAGACCCCCGGTTCAGCTCACTGGACGGGTAAGTAAGCCGAACGATTCGGGACCCGGTTTGCAATTTGAAACAGTCAGGGAGAGGATTCCGGCTCTTAGCCAGAGCTAAGGCTAAGAAAGAATTTAGCGTTGCGATCCATTACCAAAAAGTAAATTTTTTTAAAAAAGAGCAAAGAAAGAGTAAACATCAAAAAGAATCAAAGAAAAAGGTGTGCTCCCAGAAAGGGAAAAGGTGCTTTTGAAATCCCACCAGAAGTCCACTGAGATAGATCTTAGAGCACTAGAGAGAGTGCCCCATTTTGAAAAGTAAGTCTAAGAAAAACTAATTTATTATTGTACCGAAGTTAGAGAGAGTGAAGAGCCCGGTAGACAGTGCCGCTGCCGGCCGCTGCTGGTGCCGCTGTGGGGGGGCCGCTGGGCCGTCAGGAGCCCCCCGCGCCAAGCCGCGACTGCTGCCGCTGCATGCCGAGAGCCAACCCGCGGGGTGTGGGGCCGCCGTCCAAAGCACGCTGGCAGAGAGGGGGGCCGCCATCTGCGCCCGAGCCCTCCTCCGCGCCTGTAAGCCAAGTACAGCGGGGGCCCGCAGACCTTCCGCAGATGGCAGGTCAGGCCGGGCGCGCCGAGCCCGTGCTGCGCCTCCCCCACCCGTGCGCCCCGTCTAGCGCCGCATCCATCCCGCTGCTTCCCGCGGCCAGCACCGCCACCTCCATAGGCTCCTCGTGTCCAGCAGACGATTGTCCTCCTGTTTGCCTTCTCTGTCTCTCTCTGACCCCTTTTCCCAATCCTGCTTCTAGCCCCCCCCTTCCCCAAAGAGCCATCCTCTTCCCATTCTCAGTTCCCCCGAGGTGAGAACAGAAACTGAAGAGAAGAAAGGGGGGGAGAGATCTGAGAAAATCTTTCCCTTAGAATTCTCCCTTCCAGGTCCCCAGCTTTCCCCACCCCCCTAGAAACCCCCACCCCACTCTCAGCTATACTCATATGCAAATGCAATCGTTCCAGCTTCTCAACCACACCCTGCCTAAACCATTTCCACCAGATACTACCGTAGCAACTGCAGAGTCACTCCATCCCGAAGTGTCTAACAGTTTTAGCTACCCTGTTAACTTTTAATGTTATGTATGTTTACTTCATAAACATAAACAAGTTGTGAATTCTATTCCATGATTCTCTTTCCTATTGTTCAGAGAGCAAGATAAAGAGTAGAACTTGCCGAATGAGCACAGATAAGCTTGAAGCTGCTGTTGCCTTTCTGCTACCCCATATCCCTGTTCGTCGTCCCTGCCCCCGTTCCTATTTCAAAAGTGGGTCGTTAGCAGCAAACCACACCGCGCAGAGTAGCCCAAGACGTCTGTAGTCTCTCTGGCTCCCTGCGACCCCCCCTCAGTTCCCAGTTCCTATCCACTAGTCCTGACCAGAAAGAGCTCGCTGGCTAGGACGCCTAACCCCAAACCCTCTATCCTTTATACCTTTTTAAAAAAAAACAGATTGTGAATGTTTTCCCTTTGTTCACTTCAAGTGTGTATATTGTAAATTGATTTGAGTTGTTCACTGCAAAGGGGGGCGTAGGCCAAAAAGATTATGTACCAACTGTTTAGAAAAAGAACAAAAAGAGACTAGCCATTTCTTAGTAATTGCCACTAACTTGAGTCTATTAGAGTTAGATTCTCCAGAATAGTATTATATATATAAAAAGGAGACAAAAGGGCAATTAGACGCTAAAGTTGAAGTGCTCAAAGTCGAGTGCAGAAAGACAATCAAAGTACCTTGCTGGTCCGATACAATCAGGTTGTCCCGGTAGAGTGCCTTTAAAAAAAAGTTTGCAGCTTGGACTGACAGGACTCCAGAAACATATGCCTGCTGCCGAGAAGATGGATTACCCCGCCGCGGGCTGCTACCCCGTAGGCGAAGGGAAAGGCAGAGGCATGTTGTGGTGGAAAGTCCTCGTAGTCTTGAGCCGAGAGACAGGGGGACCCCCCTCCAAGAGCCCACAGAGGCTGACCCTCAAGAAGAGATGTGAACTATGGTTAAACATGGCACCAGAGAGAACCTGAAGTATCAAGAGCATTATGATTGTCCCAAAGATAAGGGAAAAGGGTATTATTTCTTTTATGACACTCAATACTAAATTTTGTGAATCAGACAAAAAGGTAGAATGCCACGACTCAAAGGCAATTACTAAGGAAGGGCAATCCAACACACACGAATTTATTTGGGTAAATAAAAAGGTGGGAGACTGTAATAAGTATAATAGATAAATTCGTGTGGATTTAAGCTACTAATAAAAAGCTACCCGAGAATGTCTCCAAGATTCCAAAGTTCCCAAACACATTTACAACTGTAACAACAAGGCAGAGCAAGAAGATGGCCCGGCCATTAAGGGTGGACCCTCACTTCACAGCTCTTCAACATCTGATACCGATCTTAGTAGAGATCCTAGACGATCAAGATCACCCCTCCCAAGATGAACTTCGGAAAAGAAAACCATCAAGGAACCTCTTCATGCAGACAGGACTCTTTTGGAAACAAAGCATATTTAGACTTTCAACAGGCTTAGCCTTAGGGTAAAAAAACTGTATAAAACCCACAGGCTGAAACATAGCAGTGTAGCAGAATTCAGAGGGTACCTTTGTACCACCACTCTGTCCACCCAACTCTCGATCGATTGTTGTCCCGTTTTTATTGTGGCTTTAATTTAGTGTTGGAAATTTCGCTAATAAACCCTGTTATTTTTAAATTGGCTTATACTCATTTATAACAAACCCATCTGGGAAAACCAGTGGCCCCTGACAAAAGAAAAGTTGGTCGCCCTTTGTGAACTGGTCCAGGAACGATTGCAACAGGGACACACTGAGCTTTCTACTAGTCCCTGGAACACTCCTGTTTTTGTAATTAAGAAAAAATCTGGGAAATGGAGGCTGTTACAAAACCTCAGAAAAATCAATGCAGTGCTGGAAAGCATGGGGGCATTGCAGCCTGGTATGCCCTCATCCACCATGCTCCCTACGGGGTGGACATTTTTGATCATTGATTTGAAGGATTGTTTCTTCACAATTCCTTTGCATTCTAATGACAGGCCAAAATTTGCTTTCACTGTACCTACAATTAACAATGCTGAACCTGTGCAGAGGTATCAATGGAAAGTTTTGCTGCAGGGCTGCAAGAACAGCCTGACTATTTGTCAATGGTATGTGGCTCAAGCCTTGTCCAGAGTCCGCGAGCAGTTTCCTGAAGCATACTGCTATCATTATATGGCTGACATCCTGGTGGCAGCATCCACCTAGCATGAACTGCTGAGGATACAGCCTCAGCTGTTCACTGCCCTACATTCTTATGGTCTGCAGGTGGCTCCAGAGAAGGTTCAACAGCATCCTCCTTGGAAATATTTAGGAGTCAAAATTTTGAATCGAACTATTCAACATCAGGAGGTGCAATTCATGGATTCTATTAAGACTCTGAATGATGCCCAGAAATTGATGGGTATCATCACGTGGTTACGTCCTTATTTGGGGCTAACCACAGTGCAATTGTCCCTGCTGTTCAACATTTTAAAGGGAGACCCTGATCTGAATTCACCTTGAGAATTGACTCCTGAGGTGCGACGAGCACTGGAGGAAGTCCAACAAGCTGTTTCTGCTCGTCAGGTTTACCAATTAGATCCTTCCATTGATATCACTGTTTTTATTACTAATCCAGATTCTCATCCTACAGGTATCATTGGCCAATGGAGCGAACAATGGTCCAATCCTTTGCACATTTTGGAATGGGTCTTTTTGCCCCATCAACCGAAAAAGACAGCACCCACATTGTTTGAACTGATCGTTTGATTGATAATCAAGTGCCGTCAATGGTGTTTGCAATTAATGGCAGCTGATCCTGCAAAAATTATTCTCCCAGTATGGCAGGAAAACTTTGAAGTGAATTTTACTAACAGTGCTTCCTTGCAAAGTGCACTGAAAAATTTTTCAGGGCAGATTGCTTATCATCTGCCCAGCCACAAATTATTGAAATTGGCAAAGTCAGCCGAATTGTCTTTTCAGCCAAAAAGTAGTCAGGTGTCGGTGCAAGGACCCACCGTTTTCACTGATGGTTCAGGAAAAATGGGGAAAGCCATTGTTACCTGGAAGGATGAATGTGAGTGGCAAGTGCTGGAAGGCCACGAGTCAGGCTCGGCCTAGTTAGTTGAATTGAGGGCTGTTGCTGTGGCATTCCAGCAGTTCTCTCAGGTACCACTGAATTTGGTCATTGATTCTGCTTATATAGCAGACTTAACCAAACGTTGGGATTGTTCACTTCTGAAAGAAGTTGATAATGAAAATTTATTTCAGTTGTTGAAAATGTTGTGGTGTGCAATCCAGGCCTGAGTTCATACGTATTACATCCTGCACATTTGGAGCCACACTAACTTACCAGGTTTCATAACAGAAGGTAATGCCAGGGCTGATAGGTTGGCTAACCCTGTGTGGGTAACACCTCAGCCTGACAAAATTGTGCAGGCCAAAGCGTCGCATGATTTTTTCCATTAAAGTGCACATACTCTGCAAAAGCAATTTCAATTAACGCAAACTGAGGCTCGTGACATTGTCAGTTCTTGCACTGACTGTCATGGACTTGCTTCACCTTTACCAGTGGGAGTAAACCCTAGAGGCCTAAAAGACTTGCAGCTTTGGCAAACAGATGTCACCCATATTGCCGAATTTGGCTGACTTAAGTATGGTTGTAGTCAGGTGGGAGTTGGTCTCTTTCTCCAGGCAGCAACTGACAGAACAAGAGGACAGAGTCTTAAGCTGCGCCAAGGGAAATATAGGCTGGATATTAGGAAAAAGATTTTTACAAAAAGGATAATAAAGTATTGGAATGGTCTACCTGGGGAGGTGGTGAATTCACCATCTCTGGATGTGTTTAAGAAAAGACTGGATGTGGCACTTGGTGCCATGGTTTAATTGAGGTTAGGGTTGGGTTGGACTTGATGATCCTGGAGGTCTCTTCCAACCTAATGATTCTGTGTGATTCTGTGTATATGCACGTGTCTGTTGACACCTTCTCTTCTGCTATGTGGGCATCTGCTCATACCAGAGAAAAGGGTTGCGATGTTATTGCCCATTGGAAGATCTCTTTTGCGATCTTAGGTATACCTTCTTCTGTGAAAACTGATAATGGTCTCACCTACATCTCACAGAAGACACGGCAGTTTTTACAATTATGGGGAGTATTGCACAAATTCGGTATTCCACATTCTCCAACTGGTCAAGCCATTGTTGAACGTGCTCATGGTATCTTAAAGTGTGTTTTGGAAAAACAAAAAGGGGGAACACCTGGAGAAACCCTGCACAGTTGGTTGGAAAAGGCTCTATATACAATCAATCACCTTACAGTGTGAAAAAATTCAGACAATCCTGTCACTCTGAATCATTTTCTTTCATTGCAGCCATCAGGTGAGATGTACCTGCCTCGAATGAAAGTCTGGGTGTGGGATCTAACCACTAACAAGTGGGAAGGCTCGTGTGAGCTTATCGCTTGGGGTCGTGGGTATGCATGCATTTCCACAGATACTGGGATACGGTGGATACCTGCAAGGTGTGTTTGCCCTGACTTGCAACATCAAAAGCAGAATGTGGCCAACAGGTGACCTTCGAATGATGATCAGGTTGCCGATCATCAATCAGATGGTCGTTCTACAAGTAGAAAGTGAGCGTTCTGTCTTTTTGACAAGTTAGACTGCCAGTTCTTTGAGCTGACTAACGATGTTTTGTTTTCTGTATTAGAATTAGTAACTGATTGTATTAGAATTAGTAAATGGCTCCTTGCAAGAACGAACAAGACTCGATGATGGTGCACGAAAGGATTCGATAGCATGTGCTAGAGAATCTCCCTGATCACTCTAAATCAGTGTCTGATTGAGGTTCCGTTTGGTAACCGACAAATTACTAAAGGGACCTCTTGTGCCATGTTTGTTCTCTTTCCTGCAAGGGCCCTGCAGGAGATTACAAACGCTGCCTTTCTGCCTTAAAACAAAAAGGGGGAACTGTGGATGCTGAATGCGAGAGATCAGGCAGCAGCAGCGCAGTGTCTGTGTGAAACTAAGTCACATAACTTTCTCACACTGGCCTGAGAAATTGTGGTCTGAGAAATTGTGAGGAGGAACCTCAAACAGTCCTTGGAGAAGGAAAACAACCTTTTCAGGTGTTGTTTGTCTCCCTGTTGTTTACTTGTAAGAAACGGTCGAGGGGTGTTGTTCCCAACTGTCCAATGATAGTGATATGTTGGTTTGCTGGACAATGAAGCTTTATTCTCTCGGAACTGTCTATAAAAAAGGATCTTGAAGAGCAAAGAGGCTCTAATTTTGCTTCTAAGCTTAGAGTGCCTGTGTCGTTATTATCACTGTCCCTAATACAATAGCAGCATTCTTATCCGGAGATAGCTCCAGTATTTTCCCTAACACGTAGCTTTTACAGTAGAGGGGCATGGATTAGAATAGGTATTGTGCTGAGCTCAGTGATAATGATTTATAGAAAGTTTATAAAGGTACTGGAGTTTGTGCCAGCTATGTTTGGTTTATGGTTTCTTCGTCCTACCCTGCGTCCTAGTTCCAGCAGCATGTTTTGGGGATTTATTAGTAATTGCACCCAGTTTGAGGAGTAGGGGATGAGACTTTGCAGCCTTTTCTTTCCCTCTTCTCTCTTGAATTGGTCACATCACTTTTGGAGATTGTTCAGTGTCCCCTGAATGTTAAAGATACCACCTTCCTGGTATTTCATCTGGTGAGCTTCCTCTATATTGTTTGTAGCTTGTCTAGAATGAGGGCTGAGATTTCCAGAGGGGCTGATGAGACCTCTGACCCAGGAGTAGACCCAGGTGTGGAAAATCCTGAGTGGTGTGGAGAATGGGAGAGAATGGGCTGAACCTTGAAGGAATTTTCTGATCCCCCAGCTTGGGAATTTTCACGTGAACAAATTCAGAACCCAGATGAGGTGGGGAAATATCTGGAGGAGAACTGCCATGATGACTCTAAGGAGGAAAAGCTCATTGCAATAAGCTGGGCTCTGGCATATGCTTATCGCACGCTGCTAGATACTGTAGGGCAGCAGATAGAGGTAGGGGGGCAGGGAGATAAATCATCAGCTACCCCAGTCACTCAGGCTGCAGCCAACACCCCAGCTACTCAGGTTGTAGCTAAACCAGACAGTGAGCCTAAGCCAGCAGCTAAACCAGATAGTAAGCCTAAGGTAGTAGCTAAACCAGATCATAAGCCTAAGTCAGCAGCTAAACCAGATAGTGAGCCTAAGACACTGGCAGTTGCTGCGGGAAAGAAGCACACACGCAAAACTGATTGAACCGATCGTTAGCCGCACAGGCGCAGGACGGGGGTTTCGCCCTCCGGCGTCACGTGGGGGTGCTTTAAAAGAGGCCTTTAGGGACAGCGGCGAACAGGGGCGGGCAAACAGGGGCGTGGCACGGCAGTTTGCGAGGCAGTTCACGCAAGCAGGGCAAGCAGGTAGGGTTGAAGGTTTTTTTTAGTTTGCAGTTCTGTTGATTAGTTTTTGGGTTTTTAGTAATGGTTCTTACACGATTCAAAACTGCAGTTAGTAAAAGTGTATGTAGCCAGGTAGAACCCTCCAAGAAGGATGTGTCTGTCCAGACCCATTCCTGTGAGGAGTGTTTAAGCTTATCAGTGGCATCAGGGGGAGTTGCAGAAAAAGTCTGCATGCGGTGTGAACAAGTGAATGATCTCTTTTTGTTGGTGGCTGAACTTAGGAAGGAAGTTGATAGACTAAGGAGCATTAGGGAAAGTGAAAGGGAAATAGATTGGTGGAGTTCTGCCCTTCCATCCTTTAGGGAGGTCCACCGGGAGTCAGAGGACTCCCACGCCTCCCAGTGTCAGGCGATAGGAGGACACCTGGTGGATGAAGGGGAGTGGAAATGGGTTCCTAGTTGGGAAGGTAATGGAAATTCCCCCCGATCCCCATCACCTACCCAGGTGCCACTTCAGAATAGGTATGAGGCCCTGGATCTAGAGGGTCAGTTAGATGATGTAGAAGAAATTGATCTGCCCAGTGACCCTCCAAGTTATGCCTCATCAGTCAGACAGATTACTACTTCTAACATTAAAAAGAAAAGAGTAGTCATCATGGGTGACTCCCTTCTGAGGGGAACAGAGGGCCCTATATGTCAACTAGATCAAACACACAGGGAGGTCCGCTGCCTCCCTGGGGCTCAGATACAGGATATTGCTGAGAGACTTCCTGGGCTGATTCAGCCCTCTGATTACCACCCACTGCTGATACTCCAGGCTGGCAGTGATGAGATTGAAAAGAGGAGTGTCAAAACTATTAAAAGGGACTTTAGGGCATTGAGTTGAGTGGTTGATAGGGCAGGAGTACAGGTAGTGTTCTGTTCAATCCCTTTAGTCGTGGAGAAATATGATGAAAGGAATTGGAGAACTCACACTATCAACAAGTGGCTTAAGGGTTGGTGTCATCAGCAGAATTTTGGATTTTTTGATTATGGGGTAACTTTTTCAGCGCCTAGCCTGTTGGAACTGGATGAGCTTCATTTCTCTGAAAAGGGTAGTAGGTTTTTAGCTTATGAACTGGTGGAACTCATTGACGGGGCTCTAAACTAGGTTTGAAGGGGAAAGGGGATGCAGCTGGACTATTTGGGGGCAGGTCTATGGGTGATAAACCTAAGTTAGGGGTGAAGTCGCTAACCCAACTGAGGTGCATGTATACTAATGCATGCAGCATGGGTGCATTCCTGTTTATTAACAGGAAGAGCTTGAAGCCATGGTGCAACAACAAAGCTATGATGTAGTCGCTATCACGGAAATGTGGTGGGACGACTCACATAGCTGGAGCACTGCACTGGAGGGCTACAAGCTCTTCAGAAGAGACAGGAAAGGGAGAAGGGGTGGAGGGATTGTTAGCGTAGGAATAAAAACATATAGTCACAGCAGCATGGCTATATGCAGTGCTTTTTATTTTTGGGCCCGAGAACCAAGGGGTCAACACCCAAATCCTGGTTCTTTGGGGATACATTCGGATTTACAATTTATACCTTTTAGTTACATGAGACATCAATGATTAACTTTAATATTTTCCATTCTTTCTATTGATCCTACTGAAACATAAGACTTTGAATTTCGAAAGAATATCACAGTTACAATTGTTCCCTATATTCCTACGTTATCCCTTGATTGGTCCTAATTACACTTACTAGCTACATTTACACATAGTCATAGTTGGTTAACTTGTACAAAGCAAAGCCAGCTACCTAGCCTATTATTTTCGCTAGCTTGCTGGTTTCCATCCACCCCCCCCGCATAGTTTCTGCTTTCCCTTGAAATCTTGATTCTAAGCGGCTAAGATTTTAACCCTAATATTATCATTTCCCCCCTTTGCAAACATTTTCACTTCACAATTCAATAAGTGTAGATGTTTTCACTTAATATAGTCCTTTATCTTCTGAGTTTTACACTCGATGTTCATCTTCAAATCCGTAGTTGTTGTAGCCGTTGTTATGGGTGTTGTCACAAACCGGAGATCTTGAAGATAATGGATATGGATCCCTGTCTCGTGTCAACGCTTTCAGTATGGTTCGGTTCCAAGAGGAATTTTTTTTTATTTCTCTTTTCAGGATACTGTAAATTAACCAAATCACTAGGAACATAATTAACAACATTATTAAACTCTCAATGATAGACTTAACCCATGAATCTACATTTCATCTTAAACCTTTGAAAATTTTGTCTAACCAACTTGTAGCTAAGCCTTTTTGTTCTTCTTGTACCTCATGTCCTATTTGCTTTAACTGACTAATATCATATTCTACATTTTCTGTTACATTTGGTATATGGATGCAACAGTGATCAACTTGTCCTTTCAAAAATCCACACACTCCATGCTCCTTCAGGAGAATTATGTCCAGGGCCAATCGGTTCTGTAAAGTCATTTTTGTAGTAGCTTGCAGTTGTACATTTAATTCTTTGAATCCCTCTCGGGTGACTCTTGCTAACCTGTCTACCTGGCCTGTGAGTCTATACAAAGTTTCTCTATTTCGATAGCTTGCTACAGGACTGAATAGGGACTCTAAGGCCCACCCAAATTTCACTCCACTAGAGGGTTCCTTCCAAGTTTCATCCTGATTTTCATTCTCATCTCCTGGAACTTCTTGTCTTGTTCTTATTTGCAGAAGTTCACATTTTCCATTAAATGGGGACTTTTTCCAAATTGGACATAAAGTAGGAAGGCCTAGAGTAATTTCTTTTACTTTCCCATCCACAGGCAAATGTGTTGCCCAGGTACCATCACTTGCTGCCCATACAAATTGTCCTGGACTCCTAATTGAACTTCTAGTACATCCTATCGCAATTCTTTGACTTATTTTAATTTGATTGTGTTTGAGTCCCCTGCAGGCACAACCAATTTGCAAGGCTATTGCCAGTGGTGCCATCCGTTTTATTTCTATGTCATCAGAACTGCAATCGTATATCTTCTTGCATGCCCACCAACTTACCTTATCTGCCTGTGTCCTATAACTAGTGGCAGTATTCACTATTGCTGGATCTGTTTCATTCTCAGTGCCTTCCCATTTGATACACCAGGGGGTACTTGCCATATATTGAAATTTCTGGAGTATACTGAGGGTCCAGGCACTTTCCCAAGGTTTTATCTCACCTTTCCAATCTTCTTCCTCACACTGCCATAAGAGAGTGGTTACTGTAACGCTTTCTTTATAGTGTACACTATGTGGAAAGTAGCATTCCCATCTTCCAATCTCTGGGTCCTTAACTAAGATGAACATAGTTTGGTTTCCCATAAATCTTCCTAGTCTGCCTCCTAGATGTATGCATTCTGATGTGCTCATGATTTCTACAGTCCCTGCAGCTTTCCAAAATTCCTTTTCTACAGTCTTTTGCTCTGGCACCTGGTTGCATGTAACTGTTTTGTTCTCTTCGATATCCGGTAATTTTGATGTTATAATTCCCCAGCTTAATGGGTCTCCTGCCGCCTTTGGTATTGGCAAACAGGCAGTTATTCTGCTGGTGTTTTGCATTTTGGCAAAGTCTTTGACTAATCCAATCATTATGTTTTCAGCCTGATTTGGGTTGGATATGTTGATCATTTGCATTTGTTTTTCAACCCCCCCTCTTCATTCTAAAATGAAGAGTAACTAATTGATCCTTTTGCATTCCATATCTCAAAGAAACGTCAATCCCCATTAACAATATTGAGAGAAACATGATTACGACCCCAATTCTTACAGCTCTGATTCCAATCATTTTCTGCTACTTGTATTGCTACAGGAATAGGCACCTTTTTACCACACTTTTGTTTCACTAATCGTGTCTCTTTCATACACTTCAATCATTTCAATCCTACTGAAATTCCCCATACTGCTTCTGCCCTATCTAAATTTTCTTGACTCTCAAAAGTAGTTTCTATTCCTAAAGCACTTATCGTATCTCCAAATCCCCAGTTCCTCAAATCCTCTAACGGGTTCCCTAGTCTTGTGCTCTCCCAACACTCCTGGCAACAACCTCTCCAATAAATGGTCCTTCTATTTACCCACCACCTTTGTTTACAAAGACCACAAATAATCTTTCCCCACCACTCACACCCTCTACATCTAGAACAACTATCTCTAACTTGGTAAGCTAATCGTCTATTTACTATTTCTACATTTTCTGTAAACCCAATCAATAATTCTACTATTTCTACTGGTGTTAGAAGATGAAAATTAATGCCTGAGAGTTCTGCAACATTCTTTACTAATAAGGTAGCTATACGTTGCCATCTCAAATGTTCTCGTCTTATGGCGTCAGGATCCAGTTCTGTTCTGTTAATGATGATGTTGCTTGTCTAAGTAGTGTTTTGGACAGTTAGAGGCATCTTATCCTCAGCTTGGTAGGTCCCACGGGTTCTGCAGCCCACCCTGCGCCCAGTTCAGGGTGAACCTTTTTCACACGGGTGTAATGGATCCACGGGTCCACTCCAGTCACCTTGACTGCGGTGAAAGTGGTCAGCAGTACCTGATAGGGTCCATTCCACCTTCCTTTCAACGGTTCCTCATTCCAGGTTTTGATGTACACAGTGTCCCCTGGGCATATATCGTGGACTGGATTCTCGAGGGTCAGTGGTCTATTCCACACGAGGGCGCTCCGAAGCTGTGCTAGAGTTCTCCCAAGAGAAGACATAATTATAGACCTCTGCTTTGCCTGTAACATGTATGTTTGGATTCGGCTCAGGAGATTCATATAGTTTTCCATACAGTATCTCATAAGGACTGACTGACATCCCACTCCTTGGCTTTATCCTAATTCTCAATAGAGCTATTGGTACAGCTTGTGGCCACTGTATTTTAGCTTCCTGGCATATCTTGCTGATCTGCCTTTTCAAAGTCTGATTCATTCTCTCTACCTGTCCACTCGACTGGGGCCTCCAAGGTGTGTGAAGGTCCCAAGAGATACCCAGCAACCTACTTACTTCTTTTACCACTATGGCTACAAAATGTGGGCCCCTATCTGATGAGATTCCTATAGGTACCCCAAACCTGGGAATGATTTCCTGTAGTAACTATTTAACTGTTTCTTTTGCTTGATTTGTGTGACAGGGAAGGGCTTCTGGCCATCCAGAAAATGTGTCAACCCCTACTAAGAGATATTTGTACCCCTGAATCTGGGGTAGTTCTACAAAATCAATTTGCCAGTAGTGTCCTGGTTCTGTGCCCACCCGAATCCTTCCTAACTGTGTCTGTCGTCTAGCTACTGGATTGTTTTTCAAGCAAATCTCGCATTTTGCCATTATAGATTTAGCCATTGTTAACATCTGTACTGAGACCACATTGCGTCTTAATAACTTCATCAATGCCTCTGCTCCCCAATGGGATTCCTTATGCTTAATTTGTAGGATCTCCCTCATTATTAAGGGAGGTATCACTATTTGCCCTTGTATGGTTACATACCACCCTTCCAAGTTCTTCTGTGCATTCAGCAGGTGTGCTAGCTTCTCATCTTCTGGTGAATATTTTGGCTCTGGAGGCAAATTGAATTGAGATGCATTAAATTTCATAGGTATTAATGCCATTGCTGTTTGCACTTCTTGAGCAGCTTGTCGTGCTGTCCAATCTGCTTTTCGATTTCCCTCACAGATTTTGGAGCTTCCTGACTGGTGTGCTTTGCAGCGCATAATTGCTACCTGTTCAGGTTTTTGTACTGCTTTTATTAATTGCAGGATTGTATCTTGATGTTTAATGTGAGTGCCCTGAGAAGACAGCATTCCTCTTTCTTTCCACAGGGCCCCATGCACATGTACTACCCCAAAGGCATATTTTGAATCAGTCCATATATTTACCTTTTTCCCTTCACTCAATTCTAGAGCTCTGGTCAAGGCAACCAGTTCTGCTTTCTGGGCAGATGTATTTGGTGGTAATGCTTTTGCCTCCACTACTGTACTGGTTGTTGTTACCGCATATCCAGTGTATCTGATCCCATTCTCCATGAAGCTGCTCCCATCTGTGAACAGTTCCCAGTCTGGTTGTTCTAATGGTACATCCTTCAGGTCTTCTCTCGCAGCATAGGTGTATTCTATTACTTCCACGCAGTCATGCTCTAAAGGGCCTTCTTCGGTCGTGGTACCTAGGAACAAGGCTGGATTCAAAAGGTTAGTTGTCTTTAATGTTACATCATCTTGCTCCGTCAGTATTGCCTGAAACTTCATCATCCTGCTGGGAGACAGCCAATAGCCCCCCTTTTGTTCTAACACAGTAGTTACCATGTGTGTCACAAAGACATCTATGTGTCTTCCCATCGTGAGCTTTCTGGCTTCTTGTATCAGCAGCACAGTGGCTGCTACTGCTCGCAGGCATGAAGGCCATCCGGCACTTACATTGTCCAGTTGTTTGGAAAAGTAGCCCACCGGCCTTTTCCAGCTTCCCAAATGTTGGGTCAGGACTCCCAGTGCCAGGCGTTGCCTTTCATGCACAAACAGCTGAAAGTCTTTGGAAAGATCAGGTAACCCTAAAGCTGGAGCAGTTGTTAGTGCTTCCTTCACTTTTCGGAAGGTCTCTTTCTGTGGCTTGCCCCAGGTGAATGGCTGCGTCTTCTGTGCTTCATACAAGGGTTTGGCAATTAGTCCATAGTCCATGATCCATAGGCGACACCATCCTGCCATCCTGAGGAAGACTCGCAGCTCGTGCAGATTCTGGGGCTCTGGAATAGCACAAATAGCTTGGATACGATTAGTATCCAATTTTCTCTGTCCCTGTGAAATTTCACATCCCAGGTAAATCACAGTCTCTCGGGCAATTTGTGCCTTTTCTCTGGATACTTTGTATCCTCCCATACCCAGTGAGTTTAAGATCTCAATAGTTACCTTTATGCAGGTTGCCTTTTCTTCTGTCGCTATCAGTATGTCATCAACATATTGCAACAAAAGGTATTGGTTTCTTGGTACTTGCCCTTGTCTGGTCCAGATCTCCAGCTCTCTTGCTAGTTGGTTTCCAAATAAAGTGTCCTAGGTTACAATGTAAAATTGTGCCCAAGGTTTGTATTCTATCCCCATGAGCCGTTGGAGCCAAGGTGGGGCAGTGTTTTCCTCATCTTCTGTTAACGAGCCTAACAATGCCTTGCCACATGACTCATAGATAACTCCCTCCGGGAGTTATCTCTGTTTAATGGGCCATCAAGGACCCACTGCATGACTCATAGAATGAGATCAGCCCATTGGGAGATGCTTTGCCCAGGGGGAGGAGCCAAGCATTCCCACCTGGATAAATCCAGGGTTTGGGACAGCACAGGCAGCTTTTTATCCACTGGACTCCCAGAGGAGACAAGAGCTACCAGACCTTTCTACAGGATCACTGCTTCGACAAGACCATCTCATCTGGACTGCCGCTACCACCCTAACAGGGTGTCAGGTTGTATTCTGACTCTGTCAGTGGTTTTTTGTACTATTACTTTTATTTTACTTTCTTTTTTTTCTTTTCTTTTCCTCTTATTAAATTGTGTTTCTGACTTGGAGTCTTTCACTGGTTTTGCTTTCAAACCAGCACATAAAGTGGGGGATTTCTTAAAACCCTGGGGTAGTCGTGTCCAGGTGAGTTGGGTTTTTCTCCCGTTTTGTGGGTGTTCCCATTCAAAGGCAAAAAGGTTCCTACTTTGGTCATCGAGAGGTATACAGAAAAATGCATCTTTAAGGTCAATCACAGAAAACCATTTATAAATTTCTTTTACGGATGTTAACAATGTGTATGGATTTGCAACTACTGGTTGAATATCCTTGGTTATTTCATTTATTGCCCTAAGGTTCTGTACTAGTCTGTAATCTCCATTTGGTTTCTTTACTGTGAATATTGGTGTATTATATTCTGATTCACATTCTCCTAAAATTTGGTATTTCAGAAATTTGTCAATAATCTTGGCTACTCCCCGTCGTGCTTCCATTTTTATTGGATATTGTTTTACCTATACGGGTTTAGCTCCTTCCTTTAATTCTACATGCACTGGTTGTGCTAGTTTAGATTTTCCAGGTATGTTTCCCAGACAAAGGGTATCACTGCTTCTTCCACTTCCCTAGGAATTGCAGAAACTGGTCTCTCTTTTATCATTAAAATTTTCCCAGTTTTGGATTCAGGTATTTTCATCAATAACTCCCCATTCTCAAAGGTAATTACTGCATCAAGCTTTGCCAATAAATCTCGACCTAAAAGTGGAACGGAGCAACCAGGCACATACAAAAACTCATGAGTTAGTACTTTACTTCCAAAACACAAATCCAGGGGCTGCAAAAATGACCTTCTTTCCTGCTTCCCTGTCGCACCCACAACTGTGGTTGATTTATTCCCGATCTGCCCTTCCAATTTATTCAGAGCTGAATCGTTCAAGACCGAGTGGGTAGCACCCGTATCGATCAGAAAATTTATTTCTTTATCTCCCAAGAGCAGTGTAACAAACAGTTCTATAGTTTCCTCTTCTTCTCCCTCCCTTTCATATAGCACCATCACCTTGGCAACCTCATCCTGCGGGAGTTGATCATTCTGGTAAAACCGGTTTGGACACTCCCTTTTCCAATGGCCAAACTGCAGGCAGTGAGAGCATTGGTCGAGAGCCAATTTCGTAATTGGCCTACCTCGGCCTCTGCCAACTCCACTACTGTTACCGCTGCCCTGCCCCATAGGTTTACTTCTACCACGATTGCCTCTGCCACCCCTTTCCCGTGTTTTCCCCTGTATCATCGCTAAAAGATTTTGGTTCTGCTGTTTATTTTGCTCTTTCGTGACCATTATAGACCCTCCATGCCACCTCCAGAAGCTTATCCAAGTTTCTCAAATCACTCCCTTTCAACTTCTGTAATTTCCTTCTAATGTCATCTTGTGACTGACCAAGAAATATTAGTGCAAGTTGGATTTTTGCCTGTTCTGTGTCTAATTGTAAATCAGTATACTTCCTGGCTGCTTCTTTTAGTCTTTTCAAAAAGGTAGTTGGAGATTCCTTTTTTTCCTGTCTAATTTCATATAGCTTTGACCAATTCATAGTTTTAGGTATAGCAGTTTGGACCCCAATTTGTATCCATTCTTGATATTGCTTTAACCTTATCATGTCTATTCCAGATGCATCATTAGGGTCCCATCCAGGATCATCGCTTGGGAAATTATAGTCTAGATTTCCTGTGACAATTCCATTTCTTATATCTTCTTTTGCCCTTTCCCTGGCTGCTCTGATGACCATGTCTTTCTCAGTAGAGTTCATTAATGTGTCTAATATTACTTGAATGTCATCCCAGTCCAGATTTTGTGTTTTAACAATCATTTTAAAAATTCTGGCCACTCTGCCAGGGTCATCTCTGTAGCTCCCAGCACTATTTTTCCAGATGACTAAATCGCCAGGGGAAAAAGGCACTTTAAAAAAAACCGATCCTTCCACTCTCACACCCTGTCTTAGAGGGGCAATTAAACTTTTCTTTTGTTTGTCAGCTTTTAATGCACCCTTTCTTGGCTGTGGTTTCGGCTGAGGCCAAGCTGGGGCTAACCTTGATCTCGTACGGTGAGATACTGGTTTATCATCCTCATTTTCACTACTGTCTGCTCCCTGTGCAACCTCGTTTGCACCTCCCCTTTGTCTCTGTGTCACTGGTAAGCCTTGGTCATTTTCTGGGGAAGGAGGTGAAGGCGGCACGGGAGAGTACAAGGAGGCATGAGCATGAGTAGCAGGAGAAGGAGGTGTTGGTGGGAGAGGGGGGTATCCTTGAGCTGGAGTTGGGGGAGGAGGAGGGTATCCCTCCATGGGAGTTGGTGGAGGAAGAGGGGCATATCTTTGAGCGGGAGTCAGTGGAGGAGGAGCAGGTGTTTGTGGAGGAGGTCGAGCAGGTGTTGGTGGGGAGGCTGGAGTTAGTAGTGGGAGATTTGGAGAAGATCCTTGAGCAGAGATTAGTGGGGAAGGGTGTCAGGGAGAATATGGGGAAGATTCCTGAGCCGGGATCAGTGGAGAAGCTGGGGTCTTTGGAAGCGGAGGATATATTTGAGCAGGAGCCTGTGGGAGGGGTGGCTATCTTTGACCAGGGGTCAGTGAAAATATTTCAGATGGTGGGGTCAATGGGTCGGGTGATATTAGACTGGATGATGAAATAGGGTTAGAATTTCCCTTTTGTGGGGCTATTAATAAATCGCCCTCTATGTCATCTTTTTGATAAACAGTTTCATCCATTGCCAAATGTTCCAAACAACGTTTCTCTTGATCACAGCCTATACACTTATTATTTTCAGACACTTTAACAATCATTAACTCACATTGAGAAAGCCACTGGGGCTTTTTCTGCAGATAGAAAAACAGATCTAAGTACGGAATTTCATCAAACTTGTTTTCCCGTTTACAATACAGCAGCAACTGTAAGATTGTATCAGAATCCAAAGACCCGTTTTCGGGCCAAACCTTCCCATCCTCCAAGACAGCTTTTACAATAATCAATCAACTTAGACTTACTTAATTCTTGCCCAAAATTACCCTCTTTCCAGTGTGCTAACAAGCACCCCAATGGAGAACTTCGTGGGGCAGGAGCATTGCTGCCTGCCCCTGTGAAAACCCCTTTAAGTTTCTCCATTATGCAGCTTCAGAAAACCACAATTACCGACCTGCAACGCTTCCGCGATGACTTATGGACGGTTGCCTAGGCAAACCACAGGAATTCCTTAGCCCCAACCATGCGTGGTTTTTACCACGTCTTACAGGCAGGCAATACCATATACCAAAGTAAAATAAAAGCACTTACCTCCCAGGGGGCTTTGTGGGGCGAACCAGGGTCCCTGTCAATGACTTATTTTTCGAGAAAAATCCTCGATGCCGGCGTAGAGGTGATCGGCAGGGTTTTCCCCGGTCTGTCCGACAGAGTCCACAGCTGGGTTGCCATAAATGTTAGCGTAGGAATAAAAACATATAGTCACAGCAGCATGGCTATATGCAGTGCTTTTTATTTTTGGGCCCGAGAACCAAGGGGTCAACACCCAAATCCTGGTTCTTTGGGGATACATTCGGATTTACAATTTATACCTTTTAGTTACATGAGACATCAATGATTAACTTTAATATTTTCCATTCTTCCTATTGATCCTACTGAAACATAAGACTTTGAATTTCGAAAGAATATCACAGTTACAATTGTTCCCTATATTCCTACGTTATCCCTTGATTGGTCCTAATTACACTTAATAGCTACATTTACGCATAGTCATAGTTGGTTAACTTGTACAAAGCAAAGCCAGCTACCTAGCCTATTATTTTCGCTAGCTTGCTGGTTTCCATCCACCCCCCCCGCATAGTTTCTGCTTTCCCTTGAAATCTTGATTCTAAGCAGCTAAGATTTTAACCCTAATATTATCAGGATGACCCTTTATGTTAGGAAGGCTTTTGATGCCATGGGTATTATAACTAGTGATGATGAAGTTGAATGCTTATGGGTAAGAATTAAGGGGAAAGCCTATAAGGCTGACATCCTATTGGGAGTCTGTTATCATCCACCCAACCAGGAAGAAGAGGTCGACAACCTATTCTATAAGCAGTTGGAGAATGTTTCAGGAGCATCAGCTCTTGTTCTTCTAGGTGACTTTAACCTACCTGACATCTGCTGTGAACTTAATATAGCAGAAAGGAGGCAGTCCAGGAAGTTTTTAGAATGTATTGAGGACAACTTCTTGTTGCAGCTGGTGAGTGAGCCCACCAGGGGTAGGACTATGTTAGACCTGTTGTTTACAAATAGAGATGGGCTGGTAGGAGATGTGGTAGTTGGAGGCCACTTGGGGCACAGTGATCATGAAATTGTAGAGTTCTCAATATTTGGTGAAGTTAGGAGGAGCATCAACAAGACTTTTACATTGGACTTTTGGAGGGCAGACTTTGACCTATTCAGGAGAATCGTCCAGAGAGTTCCTTGAGAAGTAGTTTTTAAAAACAAAGGAGTCCAAGAACGGTGGACATGCTTCAAAACAGAGATCTTGAGGGCACAGGAACAGACTGTCCCTGTGTGCCAAAAGACAAGTTGACAAGGCAAATGTCCAGCCTGGATGGGTAACGAGATTTTGAAAGAACTTGGGAATAAAAAAAGGATGTATCATCTTTGGAAGGAGGGTCAGGTCTCTCAGGAAGCATTTAGAGGGTTGCTAGGGCATGTAGGAAGAAAATTAGGGAGGCCAAAGCTCAATTCAAACTTAATTTGGCAACCTCTGTAAAGGATAATAAAAAATGTTTTTACAAATATGTTAATGGCAAAAGGAAGGATGAGACCAACCTTTGTTATCTATTGGATGCAGGAGGGAACTCAGTAACTGCAGATGAGAAGGCAGAAGTGCTTAACGCCTTTTTTGCTTCTGTCTTTAGTGGGAAGACGGCTTGTCCTCAGGATAATTGTCATACTCGGTTGGAGGATGGTGTCAGGGAACAGAATGGTCCTCCTGTTATCCAGGAGGAGGCAGTCAGAGAAGTGTTGAGCTGCTTGAATGTCCATAAATCTATGGGCCCAGATGGAATCCATCCCAGGGTGATGAGGGAGCTGGCAGATGAGCTTGCAAAGCCGTTCTCCATCATTTACCAACAAACTTGGCTTACTGGTGAAGTTTCGGATAACTGGAAGTTGGCCGATGTGATTCCCATTCATAAAAAGGGTAGAAAGGACGATCCTGGTAATTATAGACCAGTAGCCTGACCTCAGTACCAGATAAGATAATGGAGCAGTTCATACTGAGAGCTATTGTGCAGCACTTACAAGATGGCCAGAGTATCAAACCCAGCCAGCAAGGGTTTAGGAGGGGTAGGTCCTGTTTGACCAACCTGATCTCCTTTTATGACCAGGTGACCCGCCTGGTGGATGCAGGAAGGGCTGTGGATGTTGTCTATTTGGACTTCAGCAAGGCTTTTGACACTGTCTCCCACAGCACACTCCTGGAAAAGCTGGCAGCCTAAGGCTTGGACATCGTGATCGTGCCCAGGAAGGTTAGAGCTACTGGCAGGGAACAGATGAGAGGAGTCTCTGATTGTTTAGCTCGGGAGTCCATTTATTTCCCCCCTCCCCAGGGCCAGGGAGGGGGGGAAGGCAAAGAGGCCAGGAACCCAGGAAGGCAGAGAGGCAAGAGAGACAAGAACAGGATCGTGGGGTGTGGGTATACAGCTAGAGAGCCGAACTGGTAGTACTGTTCAGCTCATGACAGGAGTCAATTCGCTAGGCCTCAAGCCTTGGCAAAGTGAAGCGGGATTTTGAGAAAGGAATGCAGAAGATAACGGTGTACCTGGTACGGAACATGCTTTGCTAGCAGATTCTAGGCATACCTATGTTAGTTAGTACGAGGCATATGTTGAGCAATATTATTTGGCAATATTACTTGTTATATAATGCAAGAGTATATAAGCTTGGCTAGGCGGATCAATAAACGGCTTCATATGAGCGATCAATGGAGTCCACATCTCTTTGTCAATCACCATAAATGGTGCCCTTGTCTGAGGAGCGATCTTTGCCTAGCTGAGCGATTGTATGGTGAGCCCTGCAGAACGAAGTGCCGCTGAAAGAAGCGGGAAGCTGGCCGGAGACGATTCCTCCAGGATTGGGAGGTGAGCTACCCCACTGGGTTTGGGGTTTAGCCCACTGCAGGGGACTATGGGTCAGGGGATTTCTGGCCAAGAAAGGGACCTTTTTGAACTTATGCTTAAGTTGTTGCGGCGGCATGATAAAACTTTGCCCTCGCATGATTTAAAACTTCTATTACGTTGGGTGGCAGCAGAAGTCCCGGGAGTGACTGAATCCATGATCTTTACATCAGATCTGTGGGACAAAGCAGGAGTTAAGTTATGGGACTTGGCCACGAGAGGAAACAAAGCCGCTGCACAAATGCTACCCTCTTGGAGAGTGACCTTTGAAGCCTTGAAGGCTCAAGAAAACTCCCAAAAGGCAGGAAAACCCTGCACTGCTACAGCAGATTCTCAGACCACCTTAACGCTTGAAGAGACTGCTGCTAAAACCCAGACTGATGCTAACTCGTCCACTTTGGAGGAGTCTCAGAATTCTTTAAATACCGATGAAACTGCTTCCCAGTGTCCATCTTCCCCATCAGTCCCCCCCTCCTCAGCAAACACTACCTGCAGCTCCTACTCCGGCTCTAACGGGGAAGAGGGAAGAGGCCCCCCCACGCTCTGTCGTAAAGGCTTTTGCTGCTAGCTACAGTGAGGACAGCGACCAGGATGGTCCGGAGGAGGATCCCTTTGATCCTGGACCTATTGATCCTGACAAAGAGCCTAATTTATATCCCCCTGACCCTCATGACAACTGAGTCTGCTTAAAACAACAAGCATTAAGAGAGGGGGATCTTGAAGTTGCTGAGAGAATCGTGGCTCCGGTGATATATTCGAGGACCAGAAAGCAGGTTGCCCACTGGGAACAGCTGTCTTTCTCAGAAATTAAAGAGTTACGGTGGGCGGCTACAGAGCATGGTATCGGCTCACCGCATTTTACAAGCTTGCTTGATTCTGTGTTTGCTGCCCACACTATGACACCGTATGATTTAAAAAACCTCTCCAGGATACTGCTATCTCCCGTGCAATACAGCCTATGGGAGAAGGAGTGGGAAAAATGCTTGTAAGGCCTTCTGTTAACTTACATGGGCCATGCAAATCAAGCCCTGGCTGTTTTTAATATCAGGCAGCTCATGTGGACAGGTCCGTACTCTGACCCAGCTACCCAGGCATGAGATTGCCCGCAGGAAGCTCTTGATGGAGCTTGAGATGCAGCTCGCCAAGCCTTTCTTAAGGTCCCTGATGCAAAAACACCTCTGAAGGCATTTACAAATATTGTCCAGGGGCCCCAGGAGCCGTATATGCAGTTCATTGACCGCCTTAAGCAAGCACTAGAACGCCAGATTGATAATGCAGATGCCTGTGAAATTTTGCTTTTAAAGCCTGCTGTTGAAAATGCAAATGCTGACTGTAAAAAACTCCTAAAGTCCCTGCTGAACCAAGAACCAAGCCTTGTCAAAATGGTTGAAGCATGCAACTGTATTGGGACTATAGAACATCAGTATGAGGCCATGGCTGCAGCTTTTGCAGCAGCCAAGGGTGCTTCTGACACTTCAGTACTTTGCTATGGCTGTGGAAAGCCTGGCCACCTTAAAAAATACTGTTTAGCTCAAAAAGGAGCCAAGCCTAAAATTCCTGATATATGCCCACGATGCCATAAGGGTCGTCATTTTGCTAACCAATGTCATTCTAACTATGATTCCGAAGGTCACCCGGTCCAGGGAAACTGGAACAGGAATGCAGGTCGGTGCCGTGCTATGATACAAATCCCTCAGCTGCCGACACAGATGGTCCTGCTGCAGATGCCAGCGCCGGCTCCACTAGCCCCACAAGCGCAGCCACTGAGAATGCTCAGCCAAGGACCGTCTCAAGTCTTCGCCCAGCACTGCA